>APFE031018552.1:0-70221 GCA_000404065.3 Pinus taeda
ACTTATATAAGGAGAATAGGATAGGGTGTGTTGCTTTTAATTTTGAGGTTATACATTATAAAACACTTCTAGATTTGCTCAATCTTTCTCCAAGATTCTGTAGAGATGCTACAACCCCAAACCTCACATCCTTATAAGATAACCGGAGTGACTAAAGTTTCAAAGAGGAACTTTTTCTATCCCACATTACAAGGTTTGTCGTTTTACAATTATTTTCAAGACCAAAATAAGCTTTCCATCCCCCATTAATCCTTTTCTCAATGCTATAGTTCCAGTTGAGCTTGTGATGAATATCAATTCCTAGGTACTTGTAGGAAGACACTTCCTCCAAGTTACTATTATCGTACATTAAAATTAGCATAAGTTTCCTTCTTGGATTTGATAATCATAACTTGTGTTTTGTTAGTGTTAATAATCATACCCATGGTAGAGCAGACATCCTTAAGAAGTATAAGTTTCTTATCAAGATCAGATGGGCACCTTGCGAGAATAACAATATCGTTAGTGTAGAGAAGAAGGATGATGAATATCCTAGCTAAGATCGTGCCAGCACATCCTACTTCCTCTAAACAACCTTCTAGCTTGTCGATGTAAATTCCAAATAGGGTAGGGGAGAGGGGTCAACCTTGTTTAACTCGGATATTACACTTAATATCTTTTGATTACCCCTCATTGCTCTTTAACTTGGCAATTACATTCTCGTATAACCTTATAGTGGCAACTCTCAACTCATAAGGAACCTTTAGCTCTTCTAATATGTTCCAAAGGTTGTTTCTAGGAACCGTATCGAATGCTTTTCTAAAGTCCACAAAGCAACAAAAGAGATTGGATTTATCATTGTGGCATTCCTCCACAATGATCCTAAGCGTAACGAAGTGGTCTGTTGTTGAGTGTTGCTTTCTAAAACCTGCTTGGCCTTTAGCCCACTTACCTTCACTTTCAAGCCATATACTCAACTTCCTTTCCAAAATAATACCATATAACTTGGCTAGGAGGGGGCTGATCATAATTGTCCGATAATTAGAGGGGTTATTTGTATCCCCACTTATAAAAATATGGATAATGAGGCTTTGAGTCCATGCTTTAGGGAACCCTTGCTTGACCGCTTGATTGGAAAGCTTGTGAATGTGGGGGATGAGGACAAGACCTCCAATTTTTAAGATTTTCACCTGGTAACCTTCAATGTCCTTAGCTTTCCCATTAGCCAAGCGATTAACCCCAAAATCAATGTCTTCTAATGAGAAAACTTCTTTCATTGTGAGAAGGGTTTCAAAGTTATCTATGACATTTAGAGATTCATAATAGTCTCGAGGGATGATACTTCATCTAGTATAGCTCTCTTCAACTATGCTCTAGTGGATGATGTAACTTTTTCAACTCCCTGCTTGGTCGCTTGTAACTCCTTAGCCATGCGCTCATTCTATGCTATCAAGAATTGAACACTCAAGCTGGTGGCTTCGGCATATTCTCTAGTAGAATTGGTCAATGTTGTTGGATGCTTGCACACATTGGATACGATCACTCATTCTTCAAACTATGCAAGAGATATGTGAACATCAAGAGTGGGCACCTTGTGTGACTGCACAACTCTATGTTGCAACTCGTCGAAAGATATGTTGTGCAAATTTTCTTCCAGATTGTCTTCAATGATCTTTGTGTCTCCTTGATCACTTGGGACTTGCACTGCTTCTAGATCAGGTGAATTCGGTGGGGTGACCTCTTGGTTCCGAGGCATGAGGTCAATATCCTAATCTGACTTTAGTTTCACCCTATCTATATCCTTTTGTTCTAGCATCTATTCAATCTCTTGAGCTAAGTCTTGCTCCTGTGACTACTCACCTTGTCTTCTCTGTGTCAGTTGCTTAGATGAGTCTATAACTTGTATGGGCACAATTTCATCAATCTATGCATGTTTCTCCTCTCGCTGTGTCTTTCCCTGTTGTGCTTCCTTCTCTCTTCTTCATAGCTCCTGTTCTTCTTGGAGTTGCTACTTCAACTATTGCAACTCCTTTTCTGTTTCCTCCATCTTTCATTTCTCTCTTTTCCTTTGTGCAATCCTCTTGTCGTGATGTCGCCTCTTAGCCTCAATCTTCAAAGTTTCTTTCAACACACATGGATCTGCTTTGAACTTGCAACTTTGTTATGCCTTTGCAATGTCAACAACCTTTCTCTTGCCTTTTTCATGTGCAAGTACGTTACCTTCTGCTGTTGCTGATGATGGTGCTCTCTGAGCTGTTTCTTCCCTCTTCTTCGCTAACCATTCTATAGCTATGCTGACTGGTTCATTAAGCCTAGAGGAGTGATAACAATATCTCCATGGGTCTTCCTTAGGCCAACGACACGCCCCGTAGATCCAAGGATACCACACTCTTGCACAGTGGTCCTTCACCAAGCAATGCAGGTCATATAGATTGAAACTTCTGGTGCCGAAAGTAAACCTTTTGAACTCCTCCATCTCGGCCTCAGCATGCTTGAGATTTTGTATCTTGTATAACCCAATATACAAAGGAAGAGCGGGCCAAGGTGTTTTCTTCTTCCTTTGTAATCTCTCTGACAACCCTGTTGAGATGTGATATGACATCTCTTAAATGATGAGCTTGTCCATGGAAAAATTAAGTAAAACATGCAAAGCCTTCTCCGCATTGTACATTTATATGAAGGTGCCAAGGGGTGAGGCATACCAATCTGCTATGTCGACCAATGCCTCCATCTTTTCCTGTGACATGCAAGGTGGATACTGCTCAAATATTATATTGTATAACGAGGTGACAAAGTGGTCTTACAACTATGTGATAGCTCCGCAGAATCTGTAATTGGAGAACAATCTACAATAAGTGTGCACAGAGGTTACTGAAGGTGTCCATGCTTAACCCAAGCCTGGGAACTGCTGACGGGCACAGTCTACTTCCAAAATTTAGGCGGACATGTATATCTCCACTTGATGACCCTTGGGAAAATATCGTACTTCTGTCACCTGTTCCTTCAACCTGAGGGCCAACATGTCGGATCAGTTGCAAGGTCTTCCTTCACTGGCTAGTTGGTCCAACACAATCACCCAACTCTACAGGAAGGTTTCTTTGCACTCTTGGTTGTATAAGTGGTATGAAAAGATGAACAAGTATTGATATGCCTTCCACATCATCTTTTTCTGGTAAACCTGACTAGGTGTTATTCTGAACTTGGCTGGCTCTTTCGTCCATATCTTCAAGATATCTCTTGAGTTTGCACTACTGTTGGGTTTGCAGAAGGATTTCTCCATTGTGATCATCGGTTGTGGCAAGTGATACATCTCCTGAAAGTCCTTCACCCTGAAGGTAGCAATCTTTATCTCATTGACACTTCTCAACATCATCATGTTGGGATTAGTGTGAGAGACAATCCAATGGATCATGTCCGTGCATGGAAGTGCGAGATAACTACATACAATCTAGTACAAGCCAAACTTATGAATGTTGACATAAACCCTGTGGTCTTCAAGATTTTCCTCAAATGTGTGTGAGAATATATCATTTGTGTCCTGCCATTTCATCTTGATGTACTTTTATATGAACAACTTGGTGTCTTCATAGATAGACAAGCTCATAGACACTTGTTCAATTGCATCTCCAGTTGCAATTTCAACAGTGTCCTTTGCCCCTGCTCTCTTGGAAGCCATTGTACCTATACTGCTAAGAGATGGAAGAAAACTTGTGATACCTGGAGTCATAGCAACACTCATGGAAAGAGATTTGTTGATTGAAAACCAAAACAACTTTGAGGACTGACATGCAACATACCCGGGTGACTGATTGGGAAGATTGTGCGAATTTCACAAGGAGGCTGGGAGACTGACTGCCAAAACTACACAATGCATAGCCTGGGCTATCAGTAGGCTGATTGACTATTGGAACTATGTAATGTACAGTCCAGCCTAGGCTGCTGAGGAAAGAAACTGCACAATGCATAGTTTTAGTCAACAAGGACATGCAAACCCACAATCTGCATTGCGCAATTTTTGGGGCCAACATGGCACTGCCTCCCAAAATTTTGCAATGTAAGCCTAGAGGTTAGTGCTAGCCAAATTTGCACAGTTTCTGGAGGGAAGGCAGAACATTCACTCTTAGAAATGTGCATTTTTTTCCAGGCAAGGCAAGGTCCAGGAAAAGGCAGCCCAAATCTATTAATGGGTGCCTGAAAACATGAAAAGTTCTTAATGCATGGTGAAGCTAAGTGTAAACAAGCATGAATGATCATGCATGAAAACAGTGAGTGCAAGATTTAGAAAACGGGAAAGCAAGCATGTGTGTGAAGCGAGTTGCCTCAACAGTGACCATTAGTGCAGAAACAATGTTATGCATGCGACAATAGTGAGATGCAATGAAAAACTTGAAACATTGATTCTACAAGCTAACATACATTAAAATGACAACAGGCATTCAACAAAACCAAGAAAACAACATTCATACAAAGCGAAATACAAAAAGCGACAAAAAAACAGCAAATGACATGAAAAGTAGACTTATTGAGAAAAAGCTAAGTTGAATGTGCCGAAGACTCCTAGATGCAATGTGGGATGTCAAAGCTCCAAGATCGATGTGAGGAACGATATCTGCAATGATGAATAAATAAGTTTGATAAGGATGAGGCTTATGATGTGCATGCCACAAATCTAGGAAACAACAACACTTGGAGGGAAGTTTCTAAAACGATCTTTGCATGTAACCTCCAGCTGCTAAAAAGAGTCCCTGAAATATATTTTTCTTTCTGCTTTCTGCTTTTTGCTTTTCTGGGAAAAGCATCCCGTGCATGCAAATTAGGATTGCTCAGTTCTGGAGGGAACCAGTCACCTTGAAAGCACATGCAACAGTCTGCAATCTTGGGTATGAGATTTACGCAGTTTCTGGGCTTATCAAGATTGGTTACCCCTCTTGCATTGCACAATTTTTGGACTGAAGCCCTTGCTGTCAGTCAAAATTGCGCAATTTCTGAGCTGAAGCCCAGTGTTGGGCTGGATTGTGTAGTTTCTGGAGGGAATGTTTCCTGGCTTGATTATGCATTTCTAGAGCCTAGCAAGATTGTGCAATTTCTGGAGGGAAGGTTGGTTCCCCTCCAAAATTACGCAATTTTCTGGGGGAGCAACTCAGCCAGAAAATTTTCTAAGTTGGAAATGGTAGCCTGTGGTGAGAGGCAAACAAGTTGACATGCACAAGCTAGCAGACCACTAAAAATTAGTTGAAGCTTATGTGCTTGGATAGTGTAATACATGCTACTATGGATAGTTGGTAGGGAGGCTCAGAAACATAGCTAAGGAAAAATTTTGGAGGGTGGTTGTAGCTGCTACAACAAAACCATAAGTTTCTTCTATCCTATGGGTTCAACGCACCTGTTAAAGCTAAAGGGGCAATGAAAGGTAGAGAAGCGCAACTATAAATTCAAAATCAGTGTTGGCAGCACTTCTAATAGAGTAGAAAACACACTAGGTGAGGAAAATAAGGAAAAAAAAAAAATCTTCAAAATCAGACCAGGCTCAACACTCTCAAGCAAAAATGAGTGACTCTATAAACCTACAGTGACACACACAAGCCAAGAAATTTACAGTTGGTCAAACTCATTAGAAAATCAGATTGAAGGAATGGATGGAAAGGTTATAGCTTCCCCAACGGAGTCGCCATTTTGTTTTCTAGGTAAATCCTCTCTGCGGATAGAGATAATCCCTCTAGCCCAATGAGTGGGACTAGTAACCAATGTGACAATCTATGAGACACTTTCCTAAATTACAGTCGAAATGAGAAAAGAGGAAGGAGACCTACCTCATTATGATGCTATAATGCACTCCTTTGTTGAAGATCTTGATCACTTGCTTCTCAGGTTTAGTCCTTACTATTCACAGTATTTGAATGCCTGCACAAAAGGCTAAAACACAATAAAACATACAAGTGCAACAAGAATAATAAGATGTAATCCACTTAACAGATCAAGGAGCCTTAAGATAAATGATGTATTGACACAAACATTTATGGAAAGTGAACCAACAATTGTATATATTACTGAATAAAAGAGGAAGCATACACCTAAGCATTGATGTTAATAAGCCCTCCTTGAGTGAATGTCCAAGTCCAAGCTCAAGCTCTCCAAGCACTCCTTCTCCAAGCCAAAGTGAATAACATGTAGGAACTATCTCAGCATAAGGGTGCAACTAACCAAAGACCAACCATTTGGGAATGGAAGAGGATTAATATATAGGCAGGGAGAGGGAGTTATGATCTCTCCAAAAATAAGGGGAGGTCCTCATATCAAGGAGGAAGCTCATAGGGATAATATCAAAGGGCAATATTGGGATAATTTGACCACATCCACAATGAACAACCTCCAACTCATTGTTCTGGAAGCCTCTAGATCACGAAGCTTCTTTCCCTCTTTGGGAAAAATTACCTTTTAGGGATTAGCGTGAGTATCCAAGTAAAAACAACACTAGCAGAATGAGGCTAGTATGGTGCAACTTGCCATCAACATAGGTTGGCAGTGTCACAGTCACACTGACCATGAAATTAGGGTTTTGAGCTTACTTCTTTAGGGAAGGCTCAAGGCATGTTTCCATTAGTTTTCAAGGAGACTCGGATTGTATATCAAGATGGGTACATTGCATAATTGCCAAGTTTTGGACACTTTGTGGTATGACACAGGGAAGTTCGAGAGGTGTGACAAAAATCTGTGTAACAGGGAGTTCATCATAACTACCTCTGAAAATGGGAGAAGATCAAAATAGCCATAGAAGTAAGATTCAAATAAGTGGGGGAGTACCCTCAAGATTTCATCAAGTACAGGGGGGACTCTGAACCTCAAAAAAATTTAAAAAATTGTAAGGACAGATTGAATCAGGAAGGAGTTCCAAAGGAGTTGTGGGTGCATGGTTTTATACACACCCTAGGAACCTTTCCAAAAGCTTGGTATGTACAAGAAGAAATAAGGAGAGATACTAGAGATTGGGATAGTTTGGCTGATCAGTTTTTCAACAAATTTTCTTTCACAGATAGTGACAAGAGTCTAAATGAGACGTTGCAGGATGTCAAGAAGATTCTTCTCACAATAGGTCCAAATATCATGAAGCAATAGCTTGTGGGAAGGTGGACAGAGAACTGGATGAGGATGATTTTGAGGAATTACGACACTTGTAATTCCATGAAACTAAAGGGGAAAGGGACATCAAGGATGGACCTATAATTGATGCTCCACACTTACTCCCACTGAAGTTGCGAAAACATAACATTGGGACTGATGACAAACCAAAGTTGCCCTTAATTGGAGATTATTGGGATGAGTAGACTACAAAGGATATTTTTGACCTCTTGAGAGAGTATGAAGACTTGTTCTCTTCGTCTGTTGTGGAATTGAAGGGGATTAAGGGAGAACTAGGGGAGATGAAACTCATGCTAAAACCATATGCAAAGCTAGTAAAGCATTGACCATACAGACTAAACCCAAGGGTTAAGGTGAAAGTGAAAAAAGAGATAGGCAAGATTCTAGCAGTGGGGATTATATTTTTGGTGGATGAGGGAGAGTGGGTAAGTCCGATTTTTGATATAAAATAAGAAAGATGCTACATAGATACGAGTATGTACGGACTACCATAGTCTGAACAATGCTTGTGTGCATGATCCTTTCTGTACACCATTCAGTGATGGATTTTTATGTAATGTGGCAGGGAATGAAGCCTACTCTTTTACAGATGGATTCTCTCGTTATCACCAAGTCAGGATCGCAAAGGAGGATAAGAAGAAAACTACATTACCATAGAATGAGGATCCTATGCATATCATGTTATTCCATTCGGAGTCAAGAATGCACCCGTGGTGTTCTCAAGGATTGTGGTTACTTCTTTTATAGATTACATCCATAGGTTCCTAGCAGTCTATATGGATGATTGGATGGTCAATAGTATGTTGAAGAAACACTCTAATCTGCTTAGAATAATTTTTTATCGATGTGTATAGCTACAAATATCATTAAATTTTAAAAGTGCATATTTGCAGTCCCTTTTGGCACTCTTTTGGGCCACATAGTGTGCAAAGGAGTGTGTGTAGACATTGTTAAGGTTGTGGCATTCGTGAATATGGACCCACCCACAAGTGTAAAGCAACTCAGATCCACCTTGGGACAAACCGAGTACTACAAGAGGTGTATCCGTAACTATGCCTCGACTACTGCACCTATGGAGAAGCTGTTGTGGAAGGCTGAACAATTCATGTGGTCGAAAAAATGTGAGGTTGCACTCAACATACTGAAAGAAAAAAATAGCAAGTGCGTCGATCCTGGTCTACTAAGACTGGAACAAACGTTCCCATGTCCACATTGATGCATCAAGCATTGCTCTAGGTGTTGTTTTGGCTCAGTCAAGGGAAGGGAACCTCGACCACCCAATTTATTTTACAAGCAGAAAGTTGTCCACAACCAAGCAAGAAGAACTTGTGATGATATATTTGCTTCAAAAATTCAGACACTACTTGTTGGGAGGCTTGTTCAATTTTTTCACTGACCATTCTGCTTTGAAATATTTAGTGAACAAGCCTATACTGGAAGGAAGAATTTGCAGATGGTTGTTGTTATTCTAGGAATTCACATTTGAAGTAATTCTTAATCTTGGTTGATTGAATGTAGGACTTGATCACCTCTCACAACTAGAATCAAGAGAAAGTGGAGCACCCCTTGATTATCATCTACCAGACGCCAATATATTCTGGATTGACGCAGTACTAGACTACTTGGAGGACATTGCAGCTTTTTTAGCTACAAGTAAGTGTCTAGAAGAATACACAACCACACAATGGAGACATATGGTCATTTGAGTTGTCGAATATCAATTGATTACGGGGAAATTGTATAAATTGGGCATTGATAAGGTGTTATGTGTATGTGTCCTTCAACATGAGAGACACAACGTACTATGGGAGTATCATTCATGATTTGCGGGTGGAATGTTGGAGGAAAAGCTACTGCAAGGAAATTATTGCAGGCAGGAATATGGTGGCCGACAATTTTCAAAGATGCGAAGAAATATTCTAGAGGTTGTGATGTTCGTCAAAGGATTGGGAGACCATCACACTATGATGAACTGCCATTACAACCAATACATGTAATGCAGATATTTGATAAATGGGCGGTCAACTTTATAGGACTTATTAATCCACAGATGCGTCACTCTCATGCCAGGTGTATCATCACGTAACATAGTACCTTATGAGATGGGCTAAGGAAACATCGGTTAAGGAATGTCTTGTAGATACCACCACCGAATTCATATTTGAGAATGTCATATCAAGATTTGGGTGCCCCAAGAGTCTCACCAGTGATCATGGGACCCACTTCATAAATGAAAGAGTTTCCTCCTTACTTTAGAACTTCATGATACAGCACCATAGGAGCAGGCTATATCACCCTCAAGAAAATGGTATGGTGGAGGCTTTCAACAAGATATTGGAGAAATATTTGACCAATATATGTTCATCCAACAGAGATGATTGGGATGAGAGAGTGCCAATGAATCCATGGGCATACCACACAATTGTGAAGCATTTACACAAACATACACCTTTCCATCTTGTGTATGGATGGGAGGCTATGGTACCAGTCGAATTTTCTATTCTGAGCCTTTTCATAGCTCAGACCACTCATATGCCAGAGGGGGAATCAATTCATAAAAGGCTAATTGAACTTTTGAAGCTCGATGAGGCTAGATTTATGGCAGATTCCCATCAAATGGTCGAAAATAAAAGGCAGAAGGCATGGCATGACATGTATATTAAGATAAAATCATTCATAGAAGGAGGGCATGTCCTACTAAATGATAGAAAATTGTTAATGTTTCCCAAAAAGCTGCAGATGCATTGGTTAGGGTTGTTTATTGTTATGGAAGTAAAAGAGCTGGGAGATGTTAAGCTCGTGAAACTGGATGGTGTATTTCTACTAGGTTGGGTGAATGGTTCACGCCTGAAACCTTCCATAGATCAAACAATGTTACTCAGAATTGATTAGAGCTCCAAAAGGAAACCATAGGTAGGAGTAGGTAGGAGTCATTTAGTTGGGTCGTCACTAGTTGCATCCGTTTTTCTTTTCTAGTTAATTAGTTCTTTACATTTTAAAATAAAAACTCCACCATGTCTATTCCAGTTGTGGATTCTCTACCACCCTACCGCAACTAATTATAGTCGGGGGGAGTCACACATGTTAGGAGTCATTTATGTAATAATTAGACAATAATTCTGGTGTCAGCTCAAATTTCCATTAAATCTTTCCCATTATAGCCATAATCAATTCCTAAGCATCTTCCATCATGATAACATAATTACCCATCAACTCCACCTTTCCCTTTCCATAATTGTGTAATCTGAGTCAGGTCCAACTCAACCAGCACCAGGCTTAACACGATTGAGTATGCATAGGGAAATTTGTCATAGTAATTAGTTAGGAGGTCTCGTTATAAATTTCATGCCAATATGGTCTACTTAATCTACATGGTAATTATGAATTCTTTAGAGTATGAAGTCAAGGTGGTAGAGTCGTTTAGTTTGCAGTTTGTTTCTAAGTTTTGTCATTCCAAGATCAAATTCCAATCCCCTGTATATTGTGTCTATCAGCACCACTCCAAGATGACAAATAGTATTGTATTTGTTCCACAACTTGAATTAAATGATACAATTATCATGAGGGAGTCAGTTTACGAGAAATGGGATAAATTTGTGTTCGTTGAAAATGATCTCTTGGATTCTTTCTAGTTTTTAGCCTTGAAACGTGAAGTCTAAACTAAACCAGCAATGAAGGAGGATAGAAGCATAATAATCAAAGTCAAAACTGGTTTTAGAGGAATCCAGTGGTCCACATTGCTTAATTTGAGAAGTATGCTTCTGTTTGGGACAACAATGGCCACAAACAGAATGCATGGAGGATCACTTTAGCTTGATAGAGGATATCCAATTCATGTAGTGAACATTCAGAGGCTTATAGATTTATCGTCTGGTGGATATGTGGTATCAACTACATTCCAAACAACTTCCAAGCGAGTGAAGAAGTCAGGGAATGATGATTATTAAAACAAGTATGATACAAAAAGAGGAGGAAAGGGAGCATGCATAGATCTAATCAATACCCCAAACATCAAGTTCACATGCTACATTATTGTTGAGAATCTTATGTGTCATTTTTCTAAGAATGAGTGCAAACTAGATACAATTTTGGTTACGGATCACTTTGTAGGAGGCACCTCGTTGAATTGGTGTGTCTTCTTTCTCCAGAAACTGTTTGAAGCCTGTTAAGATGTCTAGAAGCGGACGACTCATTTTATTTATGGGTATCTTATTTTTTCTCTGGCGTTGTGGAAATGGTGCCCACCAAAGGGCTAGGATTTTTCTCCCATCACGGAAGATCAACCTCTTACCCTTAGGTACATGCCCTGGAGAACCTTGGGGGACCCAAGTAGAAAGAAAATAAATTAGGCTTCCTTCATTAGTTGATACAAAAAAATGTTGGAAGTTGTCAAGGTTGCAGAAAGGGTTATAAGGTCATTGATTGATGAGTACTCATTATAAATTTGGTTTGGTGTTAGTCATGGTAGCACTTAGGTAAGGTTTCACTTTTTGCATCCCCACACCTTCCATATGTGGCCCCAAAGTTTTATTTTGAGCACCGAATCATTCCACACAAAGGTCGGTACATGGCCAGGAATTGTAGGGGAGATTCAGGAGGGTAAGCACATCTATTTATTCGAAAGGGATGGTACCCCAGCCACTACTAGGAGAAACAATTGTGGATTCGAGAAAGCACTTGGACGAGGAGGAGCTAAAAGTGTTCATCAAACAAGTGAAGAAATAAATGAGCTCCCTGAAGGAAACCATCACCAACATCGGAGTATCAACAAGTTCGTTTTTCACCTTTGCTGAGTTTCAAGGTTCAAGACAACAGTATCCTCTGATTACTACTCCTCTAGTTGCTATCTGTCAGTAATAGGACCCCATTCCCATTCCAAGCCTACCATCCCAAAATCCCATGGTTCAAAAGCTACAAAACCTCCTATTGGGGCTAAAATGCAGCAATCAACCCCTATCATTCACATTGTAGATCTTGCACTTGAAGAACCCCAATCCCATACTGCCTCACCCATTGTTGAAGAAATTACACCATCCACTTCAGTTGCATCACCTATTTTGCGCAACCCATCACTGCATACAAAATCCACATCCACCACCATTTTAGGCACTATATCATCTGGAACACTACTGGGAATGGAGATGGACATGGAGTTTAACTATGTTGTTCAGTCCATCTCGACAGTCTCCAGAGTAGAAGTCGTCACCACTTCAATGATGTATTTATTACTAGATTCAGGTCCACTATTGGGCACTGGACCAATCATTACCTAGCCACTCACCACCATTATCAATCCAATATCATTACCACTTCATCTGTTTCCTTCAATTCCAACCCTCTTTGTCTCCATCCAAAAAACCCCACCATCAACTAAACCTTCACAGGAGGTTACCTCTCCCCACGGACACTCAAAAAAGTTTTTCGCCAGAGGGGAAGCCCTTCTAGAGTCAGTTTCCAAAACCCTCTACCATGAACCATGATGATCTCCAGGGCTTGTCCTCGGCCCAATTACTTTATTTTATTCAACTAGCCGCAACGTTGCACAATGATTTAATTGTCAATCATCAACAAAAAAACAAAAAATAACCGCACTCATAGCAGAATGTGATTAGCTCTGCCAAGACAAGAAACAACTTCAAGGATAGCTAGAGTAGATCACCGAAAAATTCTAGGTATTGTGGCCTTCAGTTTTTGATGTTGTGACCAATGCCTCGAAATACTTTTCAGCTTTCACATTGGTTGAATGTTGCGACCATATCGAGGCCGCATGCCATGATTTAATATATTCCAACTGGGAACTCAAGCAAACCCTCACTACAACAAGAACCACATTGTCGAACCCTGCCACGAAATATGCAACTAAAATAGAACAGAAGATGGCCAACGTAGCCTCCCTAAAAAAATTCCATTTTCAACACTGCAAATGATGCCCACACTCTCCTGTAACAAGTTCACGACTTGTAGGGTTTCCTTGCAAAGAATAACGAACCAGTATACCCTCTACACAACTAGGTCAATCAACTCCTAAAGGATGCAAGGAACACCAAAGACAAAGACCAATAGAATACGATCAGGGCATAGATAGACACTCTATAGGCCCACATTTAGCATATAGAAGATGATTCAGCCAAGACAAAGAAGATACTATGAGACCTCTGGTCACTGACTCAAATGTACCTAGAGACACTACAACAGCTAAGTGATGACATCAATGCCTAGTGGAATTATTTGGTGATGACACAGCCTACCCAACCAACATCCGACGCTACATCTGTGTTCCTCAGATAGGCAGATGCACTCATAGGAATATGGCAGGAAGATCTCAATATATACACCTAATTCTGCCAGGAAGCCCTCGCTTTTTTCCCTGAATTTTTCCTTCCTTTGAAGAGATCATCCAAGAGGAAGCACCAGTCGAAGCATTAGCAACAACACCAACAATAGAAGCATTGGCAACACCGATGGTGTTGAAGGAATATTGACTTAGGAATGAGTCAATAGATTGTGGTCAAGGCCTGTTGGGGCCTTCTTTTTTAGAGGAATTAAGAAATTTTGGAGTGAATTCAGAAGGTTGGCGACAAGTGGAAGAAATGGTCATTGGATAGTTGTGAGAATAACAATCGGGAAAAAGGAAGGAACTCGTGAGATTGGAAGTTGTGGAGGGACAGCAGGAAGGAGCAGATACAACCAAGTGGAAAAGAGAAATGACAACTGAGAAATGCAGACAACCAAGAAACGGAGAAGGCGGAGATCCTGACAAGGAACTGTAGTCCAGGTTGGCACGCAGAGAGAAGGAAGAACAAGCCAAAAGGCAAAAAGGAGAACCAGAAATGGTTGTTGTTGTTATTATTATTGTTGCAAAGCTATGAGAACCACTATGAATATGTCATTTAATATGCTTATGTATTATTCTGTCTATAGTCTTGTATGTTGGGAAAGAGGCCTTGAGCCTGATGTAATGTATTCACCACTCATATTAAGGATAAACACTGCTATTGGGACCATCATGTGTTAGTTTCATTTTATTATGGTTCTTTGAATATTTACGTATGCACATTTAAATAGTTTCTCTAATACATCATGTATGGCCTGTTACGATCCAACTTCTTTGTAGAATGATTCATTGTTCTCTGCTTCTTGATTCTCTAATATGATTCTTCCTTATATTAGATTTCAACCCCCCTTCTAACTAAGGTTGAAACATGCCTCGAGTGAGACTCCTTACCCATTCTGGGTAAGGTGAAAATGAGAATGGGTAAGGTGAAAATGTCGGCATTGTGCTAGACTAAAACGGAGCATTGTTGGCCCATGTGCGTGAACCTGGGGTCTTGAACCTATTGTTATTCTACACCAACACAAGTTAAAAAGGAGACCTAATTTTACATCTTCCCCCCACAGGTGAAAGCTAGGGTTTCTGTAGTAATAGAGAAAGTTGCAGTCAAAGAATTGTGGATCTGAAACTGTAGTCAAAGGAGAATTTGTAGATGTTGTGAAGCAAGGTTGACTTGAGTTGACTTTGGAAGAAGAAAGATCATAAAAGAATAAGTTTAATTGGTCTTTTAGGGGTCTTTTTCAAGGGTCTTAAGCCTTAGAATTTTTCATATGAACATTCTATAAGAGGAGAAGAATTATTGTGGGTTTTCCTCTCAAGAGGATAGGTTTTGGCCTTGGCTTGCAGCCTACATTTTGTGTTCTTGTGTACTATTGATCTTCATGTTTTGATAGTTGTTTGATGATAATAACAACATAATAACAAGCAAAGAAGAAGCTAATAAGTAAGAAAAGTAAAATAACATCACAAGCATTTATCAAAGTTTAAAAAATCTCCCTAATTTAGTTGTCCTAGATTCCTCAACAAACCTAACTTGGTGGGAAATCCATATGGAGACACTTAGGTTGGATAATGATCCTCCAATAACTAGGTGAAATGACTTCAAAGCTATTATAAATTCCCAATTTTACCCAATTAGGTATGTAGAGGACCAATGTATCTAATTACACTAGTTTAAGTAGAGGCATGGGTAGAGTGTACAAGAGTACACCACAAATTCGGTTAGATGCCCTTCATGTTGGGTATATCTCCCAAGAAGCCATATGTACTCCTTAAGTATTTGGGGGGTCTAAACAACCATTTATGAAATTAGGTGATGTTGCTCTAACTAAGAACAATGGATGAGGATTTTGTAAAGGTACAATACCTAGAAAACATAGGCCAAAAGAAAAAGGCATACAAGTGATTCAAAATAGAAAGAACACTAGGAATCTTCCAGTGAAGGGAAGAATAAGTGGAAAGGGTAAAAGGAAAAGAAGAAAAAAATCATTACACCTTAGTGCAAATATATTAGCAATCATTGTAATTTCTGCAACATTTGTGGCCACATAAAGGAGAAGTGTTGGAAATCACATCCATAGCCAAACCTAAAGAACTAGAAGAAGGATGTTAAGAAAACAAATATTATCACCATAAATTCAAGCAATAAAGTGGAAAGAAGCTACAATGTGAACAAGAAGAGTTTTAGTATATCAATTTAGGAGGAGGTGAATTTGATCATCCTTCATCATTAGGAAGAGAAGGAGACGACCAAGCTCTTCCACATTAATATACAAGGCAATAATACTAAGATTGTTGCCTTGTTTCACTTAGGTTTACATGATAACCTCATAGTAGTGGATTTGGTAAACAAACTTGGATTAGAGGTTTATGATCATCCTATCCCATATACATTGAGATGGTGTTGATGGTGTTGGACCTGCCAATGGGTCAAGGGGATCTCCCCAATAAGAAGTCCCAATTAGACCTCAGACCATTTGGTGTAGGAGTCCCAACAGTGGGTCGTAAGGTAATGCCTTGACTACGATGTCGCATAGAGGCATGTATGATAACTTTGTCAGTAGCAAGGGTGTGATTGATGCAGTGTGTTAGAGTCAGTATAGTTATCCCTCCATCAGAGATCAAAGCTCTTTTTCATTTCATGATTAGGTGTCCCATCAGTTTTGATCAGTTGCATTTCGTTAGGCATGCCATAACTCTGATGGAGCGGTTTGTGTCACTCATTCCCCTCGTGCTTGGCACTGCTGGTTCAGGTCTATTCATTAAAATAAGCCTTCAAAGGTCATTTACAATCATGTTTTAAATTTTGAGGTCTTAGGTCTAGGGTTGAGTCAGTTTTGTCTTGAAAAGTCTTAGAAGACCAGCAGGCCAGAGGGATGTCTTTGATAGATCATCACTTCAATAATTTTCATCATTGTACAGATGAATTAGGACTTCTCTTCAAAACTCTGTTTTGAAGATAAGTCGCCATCTCATTTTTGTAAAAAATTGTCAAAATTTTCAATTCTTCAAACGTTCAAATGCAGCCTTGGTCTCCTTTGCCAAAGCATATCAGAGCTATCCCTGCAAAAAATTATCAGAGAAAATCATTATTTCAACTAATTTTAAAGGGGAAACCAAAAAGGTTAGAGCCTATTAATTTTGAAAAAGTGTCAACAACCAAACATAAGAAAATGGGTTTTGGGTTAAGCAAAAATCAACAAGGAGTCTATATGAAGATATTTCTCCTCATTTGCAACCCATTCCACATTCCAAGAGCAAAGAGCATTGTTCTAAGGCGATTTTTTGAGTTTGTGAGCAAATTGGGCCATTTCCAGGGTGCGCGGCGCATCAGGTTGGGTGCGCGACACATCAGGCGACAAATTCCAGTGCAATTTTACACGCGCGACACGTTGGGTGAGGCGCGCGGCGCATCAGGAACGCGCGGTGCATTGGGTGAGGTGCGCGGCGCATAGAAGTTTATGCCTGAACTTTGTCCAGAAACCATTCAAACACCTCTTCTCATGCATCAAATCACAGGTAGGGTTACATTCACGGCTTGTTCTTGGTTTTTGGATGGTTTATGTAAAGAAATTATGATATATTTGCCATGAAAAACCAAGTGTAAAAACCCTCCTTGTCAATTAATTTGCCGTAAGGATTTACATGCCAAGATTGCTGTAGGGTTTTCAAAAATAATTGTTGCCAAGGTTTTCCTATTTCCTTTGTTTCCCATCCCCTATTTTCACCATTATTTTCCCCAATAATTGCTCATAAACCCCACACCATCCTCCCTCAAAATCCTAATCCCTCCCTTCTATTATAAACATATAATCCCTACCTCATCCCAAAACCCTAAAATTTCAAGATTTCCATGCCCCTTTCCTTCCCTAAATTCTTTGTTTTATTTCCATTTTCCCCATTTCCATAAATGTTTCCCTTTTCCTAACAATTCCCTTTTCATTTGTGTCCCCTTGGTCACAGCATTTTGAGAGAAAGAAAAAGGTCTACAGTCAATTTTGTACACAATTGTATATCAGCATATATATATTCCAGCTACCTTGTTTTTAAAGAACATGTTAGAGACTGAGTCAGTATATGAGCAGTAGTATGATAGTGACTCTACACTGGAGGTCAATGTGCCTAATGTGCCACGGAGGTATCACAAAGGTGGCAAAAGTGGACAGCATGTTAGGGAGGAGCCTACTTCTTTGGCTCAATTGCAAGCTTGCCCACTTGCAATGGATTATTTTCGGCACCAATCATGTTACCAATATTGTGAGATGATCTCACAAAATCAACATCATTGGGAACTAGTCCGTCTATTTGTCCTTAACCTACAGGATGGTCATGTAAACCTTGCCGGAGTGGATTTTACCTTGTCACCTGACACTATTGCTTAGGCCACCAGGATACCAAATGTAGGGGAGGAATGGAGTAAACACCAGATGCTGGACAGGTATTACTATAGGCATATATCAAGCCCGGATATACCAGACACTTGAGTGCAGCCTTTCCTTTCAGATTCCTGAAAGATGAGTTTGCACCGTTGATGAAACTCATCATTCGGTATTTCAGCTGTGAGGGCAGATTCTCGTGCCTCTGTGCATACCATGTTCGTTTGTAGATGCATTTCACACGGGTATGTATGATGAACATTCCGTTTTTCATGTGTCAAAACATAGAGAGGATGGTGCCTTTAGTACAGAGGAAGAGCCCGACACATCAGCATAGGAGCATATATCACTATGCCTTGATCAAAATCATAGTGATGCATCAGTTGGCACAGCAGGGTATTGCTTGGGAGGGTTTCATCTCCCGTGATTACTTTTCCGCGCTACAACCTCCTCCAGAGATAGTTCATGATGAGGGAGGGCCTTCACAGTAGTTTGACATTCCTGAGACTGAGCATGTTGATGCTCCAGTATATGTGACATATCAGAGAGGCAGCATGGCCTTATTTGCATTTGCGCGACGAGTATTATCTGCACCCGGGGTGGAAGGGGTCTCATTGACATCATCAGCAGAGCGAGTATTATCTCCACATCATGTGGAAGAGGTCTCGCCTCCGTCTTCAGCACAAGTATAGATTCAGAATAGGGGCAAGAGACCCATGGTTGATGAGGGTCCTTCAAGAGGTCAGGATATGGGTATCATTGATGTTGATGCTAGCTCGCCTAACTCGGAGCTAAAGGAGATCATC
The DNA here is from genome assembly GCA_000404065.3 of Pinus taeda. Taxonomy (NCBI): domain Eukaryota; kingdom Viridiplantae; phylum Streptophyta; class Pinopsida; order Pinales; family Pinaceae; genus Pinus; species Pinus taeda. The sequence continues at coordinate 18,630 of APFE031018552.1, forward strand.
CAAGAGCAAAGGGTCGAGAATGAGTCACTACAAAAGAAATTGCAGATGGCTAAATGGGTGATCAACTACTTAGAGCAGCGCAACAAACAGTTGGAAGATGAGCATGAACTTTATGAGCTGCGAAAGATCCGGGAAGACCAGGGGCCCGAAGGAGACCCGGTGATTTGACACCTATTGATCGGGAATCAATGCTCATCCGAGTGAACACTCATTTGGAGAAGTTGTTGGTGAAGGCAAAGAGGGACAAAGACATGCTTCGCCACATGAAAACTCACTATTGGGCTCGCATGCATGTTTGCAAAGCGAGAATGAAGATCCTCAAGAGGCGTTTGAGCAAGGTGCAAAAACAACGCAAAAGGCCTGATCCACTTCGAGTTTTGGCCGAGGCTTCATTAGTTGAGCATGATACATGATGGAGGGTCTTCACTCCAAATTTGGGAAAATTTGGAGAAAATTTTGTCATTTCAAAATTTTTGGCTTGCGAAACAGGTTTTTTGGCTCTACGCGTAGCACGCAACGCGCGACCCATACGGTGGGGAGGTCCAAAACACATATGTCTTATATTTTTGGATTTTTCATGATGAAATACACATGCTCATCCATTTCCAAGGCATTTCATCAAGTTTTGAGTGACCAAAAGGCTCAAAAACATCATGAAAATCACCTTTCTGCCACTTTTTGCACTAGCAGGAAGTACTTCTGGGAGAATGCAGTTTGGGAGGGTCAAATGGACACCAAACTGGAAAATTCCACTTGGGTTAGAAAGTCAACATCCAGGGCTTTCCAACAAGCCAAGTTGAGCTCAATTTGAATGCCAGGAAGTGCCCCAAAAGTAGGTGGAAAGGAGCGCGACGCACAGGGTTTTTTGGCACAGTTTTCCTCCTCAGCGCAGCAAATGAAGCCAGTTTGACCAGTTTTGACTTGTGATGGGATTTTCACCCTTCTTGATGTAATTAATGAAAATTTATGTTGATTTGACACTTATTTACCTATTCTAGATGATTCATTCATAAAATAGCAAAAATGTAATGAATGAATTGGTTTCCTAGCTTATAGAGGCAAGTTGTTTTGACTACCTAGATTGTAGTGCTTAGTTTAGAATTGGTTGAAACAGCTCCTAGGATGATGAGATCGACCCTTAGAGGCAAGGGAATGTGTTAGCTTGCCTATATTATGTATTTTCTTAGTCATTTTTAGGGTTGGACTCTTGGGAATAGCTTGACACTATATTGTACATATCTTATCTGCATTTTGGCAAAGGAAAGACCAGGGTTTGCAGCACTATTTGGGATTCATGTGGCTTTATGTGTTGATGGTGTGTTTCTCTCAGTACTTGTAAGTTTTGTATGTGTACCACTTTATTTATTTAATCTTCTTTAATTAAACAAACGGAATGTTAAGGTAGAATCCATGAACTTGCTATGCTCTGCCTTTAAATTTGTTTAATTTTCTATGTTTTCTTGAGTTTAAGGAGAATCCTTGAGACTTCCTTGCTCTCCTTAGCTCCTCACTAGTCTAATATATCCATCTCACTTGCTTTAAGGCATCAAAACAATCACCTATCTAGCCCCAAGTAGACCTCTGCAAAAGCTGTGCCTCATCCCCGCACCCGAAATTGCCTTTCCCTTGAATTCAACAAAACCTCAAAAACTCAATTTCATAGTCTTTGTACTTCATACATAGCCTAAAAATAGTCATCAATTCAGTCATCTTGACCTCGTTGATTATCTTTTGCCAAGATTTACCTGGAGAGAGCCCTCTCTTGTCCTCGTAGGGCTAGCTACAAGGCTGAGCGTGGTTTGATGTAGCCTCGAGTTTTACCTTATTTCAGCCTAAGGTAGATTTGAGCGCTAACATAGTGGCGACCATACTGGGGAAGAAATCTCAATTGGTTTGCTTGTTGATGAATTTGTTTCACAAGTCTTAGACGGAGTCTGAATTCATGCCAGGTAGCTTTCGAAACTCTCTTGCTATGCATAAGTGAAAGTAGATAAATGTTGCTTCAGTCGATCTTCGGTTAGCTTGTGGAAACTTGATTCGCAAATCACCCCAGTGCTTTTGTTCGTTCTAGACCTTTGGATGATTGAGTCTAGCAAATGATTGGCTGAATTATTTTAATTCTTTTGACCTTCTGATAAACACACTGGCTTCAAAAAGACATACAAGAGCTAATCCAGATCCGAATCCACCTCCTATTTACGAAAATCCCAATTTGATTCGAAAAATACTCCGTCAAGAAAGCTCGACGACTCCCTTGGTTAAATCTCATTCATGTCCTGCACTTTTTGAATACCTTGAAGAACTTGCTTTCGACGAAAAATTTGAATTGTCATTGTTTAAAACCAAGTCCGAAAATGCTCTTGATTCTATTGTTCCAAACCCTGACTTTGTTGCAACTCTTGAATTTGAAAGGCACAATAAATTAATTGACAATTTTATCTTGAGGCACCTTCAGACCGACATCCAAGCTGCCAATCTTGCTGATTTCTTAGAAGCTGTATCTGCAAACATTGGATCCACTGTCACGACATCTACCTCTAGAATTCCTACTAAACCGCCTTTCATTCCCACCATTCCTGTGCAACCTATAATTACTTATTCCAAATCTACGGCCAATTCCCCTCCTTCATCCCACATCACTTCTCCTCCGCATACTCCTCATACAGCAACTACACCCACTCCACCAACAACACCCAGAGTAAATCCACTTAGAGCAATGGCTGCTCGTTTCGCACCTCTTGCTTTACCTCAGCAATTGCATGATATTCCCTCGGACTATCAGAGTAATATTCCTTTATTTGATGGCACTCCTCAAAGTGTGTCCGCTCAGCAGCACATAGACAAAATGGCAAATTTTTGTGATTTATATGAGATTGATGAAGAGGATGTAACTATACGATTGTTTGTGCAAACATTCGGAGGAGAAGGAAGAAAATGGTTCAGAGGCTTGGGAGCTAGAAGTATACCTACTTTGGTTGAACTTCAGAAACAGTTTCTAGATAGTTGGGAACTCAGAAAGGATTCGCTTCAGATCAATTCCAAGTACAATAATATCAAACGCAATCATGGTGAGTCTGTCCAAGACTACATTATCAAGTTCAATACAATTTATAATGCTATTCCAAATGATTTAAGACCATCTAGAAAATCAGCTCTTCTCAAATTCTCGGATGGCTTTGATCCGGAGATGGCTTATTCATTACAGGATAGAGATCCACCTACTTTAGAAGATATGCAAAAGATTGCTGTTAATGTTGAGGCAAATATGAATGACAAGAGAGCACGGTTGAAGGCAGAGAAAAGAGTGACTATAAAGGAAGAATCTACATCAGAACTGCCTTGGCTTTGTGAGATGGAAAAAATGTTCAAAAGAATGAATCTTGACAAATCAGAACCGCAGATTCGTAATCCAAATTATCGTGGCCAGCAACAACTTCAGTTCATAATTAAGCAGCGTGAACCAAGAGTATAAGAGCCGGCAGCCCAGCAACCGATCAAGACTCCTCTTTTGCAGAATTTTGTGAGTCAAGATTCAGATGAAGATGCTGATGTAGTAGGGGACCAAAACCACTTCTTTACTCCTGATGATCTGCCCATTTACATCACTGAAGAAGAAGAGTATGGAGAAAGTTCAGGTGCCCAGCAAGATGAAGATTTTATCTTAGCTAATGACGCAGATTTAGATGATTACCAAAGAGGATATTTGAATGCTTTGTCCACTCAGCAGAAGCAATATTCATTGAGAAATCGAGATGTGCCCATCAATCTAATTCAGAAAAGAAAAGAAGCTACAACACCAAAGACGGATTCACCGATACCACAGAAGAAAGGAAAGGAGACAATTGATCGCACAACTAGCAAGATATCAGCAGCAGATAGGACAAATCAGGAAAGTATAATCAAAGATAGGAGAGAAATTATGGTCAAAGAAGTCGAAAAAGTTTCAGCATTTAGTTTGGAAAATGAAATTTCCAAATTAAAAGTATCTATTCCTTTGACTGAAATCATGAAAAACAGCAGCTACCGAGGTCAAGTCTCTAAAATTTTGAATTTTGATCCCCTGTTCGACACGGTGAACATTGAAGATGATCAACCAGAATTGATTTTTGGGCTAGCATTAGATGGTGAGTCCCCTGATAGTGATGTTCCTCCCTTTTATATCAGTTTGAGATTGCATGAATATGTTTTGCACAATGCTATGTTCGATTCGGGTGCTTCACACAATTTGATGCCAAAGGCGATCATGGAGAAGATGGGTTTAGACATTACAAGGAAATATCATGATTTGTATTCATTTGATTCTAGCCGTGTGAGATGTATCGGGCTCATCAAAGATTTGGTTGTTAGCTTAGACCAAATTCCAGCAAAAAATGTCTTGATGGATGTGGTTGTGGCGGACATTCCTCCACGTTTTGGTATGCTACTTTCAAGATCTTGGGGGGCTAAGTTGAAGGGTACTCTACAGTTAGACTTTTCTTATGCTACAATTCCAGTCTTCGGTCAAATGAGAAAGCTATATCGAGAGAAAAATATGAAATACATGATAACCAACAAAGAGAAGCCAATCAATCATCCTGTAAATTATGTACATACAGATTTGGAGTCGTTTGTTTTATTTGCTGATAGTTTTAATGGTCTAGATAGTCAGTTAGTTCAGGCAGAAGATATACCAGAGATCACTGCAAACTTTAGAGAGGTTCTACAAAAGGAAAGAGGAGAAAAGAAAGCTATTATGGAGCAAACAACTGAAGATAAGGGGCAGCAAATAGAAAAAACAGAGCTAACACAATTTCAACACTTGAAAGAAGATGAAGATGGTCTTTGGACCATGGATTTTGATGGCGCAGTAGGTAGTGATGGTGCTGGTATTGGTGTGTGGATTCGAAGTCCCTTTTCCGCTCAAGACAAAGTTCCAAACAAGGTGAGAGTGTGTTCCTATAAACTAGCATTTGATTGTTCAAATAATGAAGCGGAATATGAGGCTCTCATTCCTGGCCTAAAGATTCTTAGAAAGCTGAAAGCGAAGAAGATTGTGGTCTATGGTGATTCTAAGTTGGTAATAAAGCAAGTTAAGGGTGAGTTTCAGGCCAAGCATCCTCGTATGAGGGCATATCGAAATGCAGTCTTAGATATTTTGAAGTTATTTTCTGATCATACCTTGACATGTGTGCCTCGCATACAAAATGGTGTTGTTGATGGACTTGCTAAGGTAGCAAGCAATTTAAAAATTCCAATGAATTCTAGCAACAAGTTTGAGATTCATGTGAAACACCGTCCCACCGTTCTAGACAATCAGCGATGTTGGCAAGTTTTTCAAGATGATGAAGAGATCAATCAGTTTCTGCAAAATAAGGGTAAGTTCAAAGATACCTCAATAGATACTGAAAATGATGATGGTAGTGATAATATACAAGTAAATCAAATGGACGTACTGCAACTTAAAGACAACATTATTCCTAAGGGATTGATTCCTTTAGAGGAGCTATTTGACCAAGATGATGTGGCCCGCAAACCGACATTGAGACCAACTGAAAAGGGTGTTGAAAAGGTAAACATTGGGACAGCTGAGAATCCCAAGAGGGTAAAGCTATCAAAGTCATTGTTACCAAAGGTAAAAGTAGAATATGTGAAATTGTTGTCTTTATTTTCTGATGTTTTTGCATGGGATTACTCAGATCTAAAAACATATGACACAAATATCATTCAACATACTATTCCTATTAAGCCAAATCAGAAGCCTTTTCATCAAAAGTTGAGAAGAATCAATCCGAAGCTGTTGCCATCAATTGAGAAAGAGGTAAACAGATTGTATAAGTCAGGAATCATTGTGCCTATCTGATTTTCAGATTGGATATCAAACTTGGTGCCCGTAAGGAAGAAAACAGGTGAGATCCGTTTATGTATTGACTTCAGAAATTTGAATAAGGTGTCCTTAAAAGACAATTATCCGCTGCCCAAAATGGACCATATATTGCAGCGAGTAGTTGGAGCATCAAGGATGTCACTACTCGATGGCTATTCAGGATACAATCAGATTTTAGTGCATGAAGATGACCATGACAAGACAACGTTCACCACTCCATGGGGAACATTTCATTATGCAAAGATGCCGTTTGGTTTGAAAAATGCAGGAGCCACCTTTCAGCGCGCAATGGACATGGCTTTCGCCAATGAGAAAGATGTATTTTTAGCTGTTTATCTTGATGACTTAACTGTGTTTTCAAATTTTGATGAGGAAAATTTGTATCATTTGAAAATTGTTTTCCAAAAGTGCAAAAAATATGGCATTTCGCTGAATCCAAAAAAGAGTCTTTTTGCCATGGATGAGGGAAAACTTATTGGCCATATCATATCTAAAGACAACATCCGTGTTGATCCTGCACGTGTTGAAGCCATTCAGCAAATTGAACAGCCCTGGAACAAGAAAGAAATACAGTCCTTCAATGGTAAACTCAATTTTCTGCATCGCTTCATTCCAAATCTAGCAGAGCATCTTAGAGAAATCACAAGCATGCTCAAGAAGGACAGTCAGGTAAAGTGGACCGAAGATGTGGTGAAATCATTTAATTTAGTGAAGTTAGCTCTTTATTCAGCTCCTATTTTGACCAGCGCAGACTACACTCAGGATTTTATTTTGTTCTCATTTGCTTCTGAGCACACTTTGGCAGCTGTATTAATGCAGAAGAGGGAAGATGTTGAAAAGCCCATTTCTTTTTTCAGTCGGATTATAAGAGATGGAGCATTGAAATATAACATCATTGAGAAGCAAGCACTTGTGCTTGTAAAGGCCTTGAAAGATTTCTGTGTGTATATATTGCATTCCCATATTCTAGCTTATGTTCCTAACACAGCAGTTAAAGATATTTTAGTACAGGCAGATCCAGAAGGCAGAAGGGGTAAGTGGATTTCTGCGTTGTTATAGTATGATGTAGAGATTAAACCCACCAAGTTGATCAAAGGTCAAGGACTCGCCAAGTTAATGGCTGAAACAAATTTGCAAGTCCTAGACATAAATTTGATTACTGCCATATCCGATGAAGATGAGGAGAATCCATCCGTTCAGGTATCTGAAATGTTTCTTTCTTCTCCTTGGTATGCTGACATTTTATATGTAATTCAACATTTGTCTTCACCTCCTGGAATGCCTAGAAACAAAAGTAGAACTTTGAAATTGAAAGCTGCAAAATTCTACATACTAGATTCAGCATTGTTTTGGAAAGATCCTGGTGGAATGTTATTGAATTGTTTGGTCGAGGAGGAAGCCTAAAGAGTCGTGGAATACTTTCATAGAGGGGACTGTGGAGGTCATCTATTTTGGAAGACCACAGCAAACAAGATTCTAAGGGCAGGCTATTATTGGCCTTCATTATTTTCAGATGTATATAAGGCTGTTAAAAATTGTCATGAATGCCAATTTTTTTAAGGGAAACAGAAACTCCAGCCTTTGCCTCTCAAACCAATTGAAGTCAGCGCACCTTTTCAGCAGTGGGGATTGGATTTCATCGGCAAAATTCATCTGGCATCATCAGGATAGCATCGATGGATATTGGCCGCCACAAATTACTTTACAAAATGGATTAAAGCAATTCCTACTCGACAAGCTACGGATGCGGTAATTATTTCTTTCCTTCAAACCAATATTTTGTCACGTTTTGGATGTCCAAGTAAGTTAATCACAGATAATGCAGCAGCGTTTAAGTAAAAAAGGATGATTGAGTTTTGCTATAAGTACAATATTAGCTTGAGACATTCAACCGCATACCACTCTCATGGAAATGGATTGGCGGAGTCATCTAATAAATCTTTGGTCAATATCATTAAGAAATTGTTGGAAATCAGTAAAAAGGGCTGGCATAAGAAGTTTATAAATGCATTATGGGCTGATAGGGTGAGTTAGAAAAATTCTATTGGCATGTCTCCTTTCGAGTTGGTGTACGGAACAGACACTGTTTTTCCTACTTCGCTTGATGTCCCGGTAATCAAATTGCTTCAAGAAGCGGGTAGTGAGGAAGATCCTATGCAGAGAAGGATTAATCAGATGATTCATTTACATTAGACACGGGAGGAGGTATTTCAAAACACTTGCAAGTTGCAGGAGCGCATCAAAAAGATTTAAGACCAGAAAGCAAAGGCGGACACATTTCAGCTAGATGAAGTAGTTTTGAGATGGGATGCTCGACATGAAGACAAGGGAAAACATGGCAAATTTGAAAATTTATGGAAGGGTCCTTACAAGATTGCAGTATATCGTGGCCAAAACGCTTTCCTTCTCAAAGAGATGAATGGAGATGAATGTCCTGGAGGGCCGATTAATGGTCGGCTGTTAAAGAGATACTACTTTTGAGTATTTTCTGCTCATTTCATCATCATTGTACATATCATTTTACTTTTGTTCTATTGCACATGTAAACTAACTTATCATCTTCAGTTTAGGGCCCGAGGTGAAGGCTATAATTCTAAAAATGAAGGTTAGTTAGTCTAAGTTTGTCAAGTCAGTTGTCTAAATCTTTTAGTTTCGAGTCTAGTTTGGTCAACGTAGTTTTTGGTTTTTCAGTCAAATTCTCAAGATTTTGTGTTGGAATAATGACTCCATCGCCCAATGGATGAAGGCACTGTCTAGATCTTACAAAGATCTGCGGTTCTTGGCATCTCCAAGGAGCTACCATCCCCATTGGAGCCAATGTTAGAGTCAGTCTAGTTATCGCTCCGTCAGAGGTCAAAGCTCTTTTGCATTTCATGATTAGGTGTCCCATCAGTTTTGGTTAGTTGCATTTCGTTAGGCATGCCATAACTATGATGGAGCAGTTTGTTTCACTCATTCCCCTCATGCTTGGCACTGCTGGTTCAGGTCTATTCATTAAAATAAGCCTTCAAAGGTCATTTACAATCATGTTTTAAATTTTGAGGTCTTAGGTCTAGGGTTGAGTCAATTTTGTCTTTAAAAGTCTTAGAAGACTAGCAGGCCAGAGGGATGTCTTTGATAGATCATCACTTCAATAATTTTCATCATTGTACAGCTGAATTAGGACTTCTCTTCAAAACTCTGTTTTGAAGATAAGTCGCCAACTCATTTTTGTAAAAAATTGTCAAAATTTTCAATTCTTCAAACGTTCAAAGGCAGCCTTGGTCTCCTTTGCCAGAGCATATAAGAGCTATCCCTGCAAAAAATTATCAGAGAAAATCATTATTTCAACTAATTTTAAAGGGGAAACCAAAAAGGTCAGAGCCTATTAATTTTGAAAAAGTGTCAACAACCAAACATAAGAAAATGGGTTTTGGGTTAAGCAAAAATCAACAAGGAGTCTATATGAAGATATTTCTCCTCATTTGCAACCCATTACACATTCCAAGAGCAAAGAGCATTGTTCTAAGGTGATTTTGTGAGTTTGTGAGCAAATTGGGCCATTTCCAGGGTGCGCGGCACATCAGGTTGGGCACGCAGTGCATCAGGCAACAAATTCCAGTGCAATTTTACACGCGCGTGGCGCAGCAGGAGCGCGCGGCGCGTTGGGTGAGGCACATGACGCATAGAAGTTTATGCCTGAACTTTGTCCAAAAACCACTCAAACACCTCTTCTCATGCATCAAATCAAAGGTAGGTTTACATTCACGGCTTGTTCTTGCTTTTTGGATGGTTTATGTAAAGAAATTATGATATATTTGCCATGAAACACCAAGTGTAAAAACCCTCCTTGTCAATTAATTTGCCGTAAGGATTTACATGCCAAGATTGCTGTAGGGTTTTCAAAAATAATTGTTGCCAAGGTTTTCCTATTTCCTTTGTTTCCCATCCCCTATTTTCACCATTATTTTCCCCAATAATTGCTCATAAACCCCACACCATCCTCCCTCAAAATCCTAATCCCTCCCTTCTATTATAAACATATAATCCCTACCTCATCCCAAAACCCTAAAATTTCAATATTTCCATGCCCCTTCCCTTCCCTAAATTCTTTGTTTTATTTCCATTTTCCCCATTTCCCTAAATGTTTCCCTTTTCCTAACAATTCCCTTGTCATTTGTGTCCCCTTGGTCACAACATTTTGAGAAAAAGAAAAAGGTCTATAGTCAATTTTGTACACAATTGTATATCAGCATATATATATTCCAGCTACCTTGTTTTTAAAGAACATTTCAGAGACCGAGTCAGTATATGAGCAGGAGTATGATAGTGACTCTACACCGAAGGTCAATGTGCCTAATGTGCCACGGAGGTATTACAAAGGTGGCAAAAATGGACAACATGTTAGGGAGGAGCCTACTTCTTTGGCTCAATTGCAAGCTTGCCCACTTGCAATGGATTGTTTTCGGCGCCAATCATGTTACCAATATTGTGAGATGATCTCACAAACTCACCATCATCGGGAACTAGTTCGTCTATTTGTCCTTAACCTACAAGATGGTCATGTAAACCTTGCCGGAGTGGATTTTACCTTGTCACCCGACACTATTGCTCAGGCCACCAAGATACCAAATGTAGGGGAGGAATGGAGTAAACGCCAGATGCTGGACAAGTATTACTATGAGCCATATATCAAGCCCGGACATATCAGACACTTGAGCGCAACCTTTCCTTTCAGATTCCTGAAAGATGAGTTTGCACCGTTGATGAAACTCATCATTCGGTATTTCAGCTGTGAGGGCAGATTCTCGCGCCTCTATGCGTACCATGTCTGTTTGTGATGCATTTCACACGGTTACGTATGATGAACATTCCGTTTTTCATGTGTCGAAACATAGAGAGGATGGTGCCTTTAGTACAAAGGAAGAAACCGACACATTAGCATAGGAGCATATATCACTATGCCTTGATCAAAATCATAGTGATGCATTAGTTGGCACAACAGGGTATTGCTTGGGAGGATTTCATCTCCCGTGATTACTTTTCCATGCTATAGCCTCCTCCAGGGATAGTTCATGATGAGGGAGGGTCTTCACAGCAGTTTGACATTCCTGAGACCGAGCATGTTGATGCTCCAGTATATGTGACATATCAGAGAGGCCACAGGGCCTTATTTGCATCCGCGCGACAAGTACTATCTCCACCCGGGGTGGAAGGGGTCTCGTTGACATCATCAGTAGAGCGAGTATTATCTCCACATCATGTAGAAGGGGTCTCGCCTCCATCTTCAGCACAGGTATAGATTCAGAATAGGGGCAAGAGACCCATGGTTGATGAGGGTCCTTTAGGAGGTCAGGATATGGGTATCATTGATGTTGATGCTAGCTCGCCTAACTCGGAGCTCAAGGAGATCATCCGAGAGTAAAGGGTTGAGAATGAGTCGCTACAAAAGAAATTGCAGATGGCTAAATGGGTGATCAACTACTTAGAGCAGCGCAACAAACAGCTGGAAGATGAGCATGAACTTTATGAGCTGCGAAAGATTCGGGAAGATCGGGAATTGGCCCGAAGGAGACCCGATGATTTGACACCTATTAATCGGGAATCAATGCTCATCTGGGTGAAAACTCATTTGGATAAGTTGTTGGCGAAGGAAAACAGCGACAAAGACATGCTTCGCCACATGAAAACTCACTATTGGGCTCGCATGCATGTTTGCAAAGTGAGAATGAAGATCCTCAAGAGGTGTTTGAGGAAGGTGCAAAAACAACGCAAAAGGCCTGATCCGCTTCGAGTTTTGGCCGAGACTTCATTAGTTGAGCATGATACATGATGGAGGGTCTTCACTCCAAATTTGGGCAAATTTGGAGAAAATTTTGTCGTTTCAAAATTTTTGGCTTGCGAAACAGGTTTTTTGGCTCTACGCGTAGCGCGCAGCGCGCGACCCATAAGATGGGGAGGTCCAAATCACAGATGTCTTTTATATTTTTGGATTTTTCATGATGAAATACACATGCTCAGCCATTGCCAAGGCATTTCGTCAAGTTTTGGGTGACCAAAAGGCTCAAAAACATCATGAAAATCACCTTTCTGCCACTTTTTGCACCAGCAGGAAGTACTTCTGGGAGAATGCAGTTTTGGAGCATCAAATGGACACCAAATTAGAAAATTCCACTTGGGTTAGAAAGTAGACATCCAGGGATTTCCAACAAGCGAACCTGAGCTCAATTTGGATGCTAGAAAGTTCCCCAAAAGCAGGTGGAAAGGAACACAGCGCACAGGGCTCAGGCGCAGGGCGCACAGGGTTTTTTGGCACAATTTTCCTCCTCGGCGCAACAAATGAAGCCAGTTTGACCAGTTTTGACTTGTGATGGGATTTTTCACCCTTCTTGATGTAATTAATGAAACTTTATTTTGATTTGACACTTATTTACCTATTCTAGATGATTCATTCATAAAATAGCAAAAATGTAATGAATGAATTGGTTTCCTAGCTTATAGAGGCAAGTTGTTTTGACTGCCTAGATTGTAGTGCTTAGTTTAGAATTGGTTGAAACAACTCCTAGGATGATGAGCTCGACCCCTAGAGGCAATGGAATGTGTTGGCTTGCCTATATTATGTATTTTATTAGTCATTTTCAGGGTTGGACTCTTGGGAATAGCTTGACACTATATTGTACATATCTTATCTGCATTTTGGCAAAGGAAAGACCAGGGTTTTGCAGCACTATTTGGGATTCATGTGGCTTTATGTGTTGATGGTGTGTTTCTCTCAGTACTTGTAAGTTTTGTATGTGTACCACTTTCTTTATTTAATCTTCTGTAATTAAACAAATGAAGTGTTAATGTAGAATCCATGAACTTGCTATGCTCTGCCTTTAAATTTGTTTAATTTTCTATGTTTTCTTCAGTTTAAGGAGAATCCTTGAGACTTCCTTGCTCTCCTTAGCTCCTCACCAGTCTGATCTATCCATCTCACTTGCTTTAAGTTATCAAAACAATCTCCTATCTTGTCCCAAGTAGACCTCTGCAAAAGTTGTGCCTCATCCCCGCACCCAAAATTGCCTTTCCCTTGAATTCAACAAAACCTCAAAAACTCAATTTCACAGTCTTTGTACTTCATACATAGCCTAAAACTAGTCATCTCAATCTCGTTGATTATCTTTTGCCGAGATTGACCGGGAGAGATCCCTCTCCTGTCCTCGTAGGGCTAGCTACGAGGCTGAGCGTGGTTTGATGTAACCTTGAGTTTTACCTTATTTCAGCCTAAGGTAGATTTGAGTGGTAACATAGTGAGTCAAGGAATGAGTATGAGAGGTTCCAACACTTCAAAAGGGGAGGAAGGTTAAGGTGAGTTCCAGGTTGAAAGGGATCAATCCCAGCTCTACTAGGAGCACACCACACAAAGGACATGCACAACTTCTGGTAGAGTAGTCAACACAGATACTGCAGTCCCAACATACAAGGTAATATAACGTGAACATAACTCATGGATCAATCTGAGACGAGTGTGACTATTGATATCACAAGGTTCATAGAAAGGTTTGTCTGGTGTCCAACAGAGCAGTCGACATGGACGGTGAGAGCATTAACAACATATGAAACACATTAACAATAAGATTCATATAATTTCATGTGAATCAGTTCATACACAAGTACGTAATTTAAACAACATATATCATTAAAGAAACTAAAGCAGTCCAACTACAATAAAAACATATGCATGAAAATGTGTTGGCTTTTATTATATAAAGTGTAGGTCACAATCATATAATACACCATGTAAACCTATTATCCCTATCAGTAGAACGTTACAACCGCATCTACCTGCTCCTCCAAAGAGATGCATTAGCTCCGTGCAATGGAGAAGCCAAGGCGTGTTACAATACTGTCCAATTCTTCTTCAAGATACTCTTAGTAGAAGCTTGGCTGACCAAAAGCCTATATAATGAGTTATGAAGGACTATTTATAGCAAAGAGTGGGCTGACCCTTGACATTCCCCTTTGTGATAGTTCAACTACCCTCATGACTCTTCACCAACTCTATGACTGTTACATTCAACTATTGATACTCGACTTAGACTTGACATGACTCGACATTACAATACAGATGTACTCATGTGAGACAACATGGCTTAAGCAAACCTTGCAAGACATCACTCGCACTCGGTCCATTGTGGTGAGACCAACTCTTTGACATGCTTGTGATGGTGAAGTTGGTGAGATGATGCCACACTTGGTCATCCATGATGGTGTGCATGCACCTCATGGTGACATCTTGTTGAAGTGAACTCTTGCCTCCGTTATAACCGGTGCATTAGTTAGGCCTCTTCATCTAACTCATCTTCTAACATGCGCATGGTCTTCTTCGGTACGGTTGAATTGACAACACACTGATGCATAGTGCCTGTGCTGATCTTCAAGTGTGTGTTGGTGGTCATGTGCATCAACTTGCCGAAGTTCATGTTCAGACCCAGTTGGACTTGTTTCTTGTCTTCGCCTTGGTGAGTGTGTTGAATGGGTTGGATTGCATGCGTGTGCTCAACAACATACATGCTGTTGGATCCTTTGCATGCACTCAACAACACTTCTCACCATGTTTGCTCTGTGTCCACTGCTGGGATAGATCCTTAACTTGTACTGGTTTTGTTTCATCCATGAATGCATGTTGCGCCCACTATTGTTCATGTTCTTGCTGCAACTCATTGGTGTGTCTATGCAACTTCATGTTCTTCCTGAGTTGCTGCTTCAGCACATGAAACTCCTTCTTTGTTCCATCTTCTATCTTCACATGATCTTCATGTCGTGCCATCACTTTATATTTCGAGTCTCCAAATTTGCTTTCATTATCAGTGGATTTTCTTGATCTTCCAACTTTGTTGCACCTATATGTTGTCAACAACCTTCCTCTTGCATCCATATGTTCATTGTGTTCGCTACATTCGATATGGTGCCTTCAGCTGTTGTTCATTACGTTTTTCATTGTGATGATGCTACTTGATGTCATTGTCCATGAACAATTTGATGTCTTCGTGAGTAGGTAAGCCCATGGACACTTGATCGACTGCATGCCCAAGTGTGCTCAGAATAGTGTCTTCGTCTCTTCTCTCTTGGAAACCATTGTATCTGTATTGCTGAGAGGCAGATGAGCACCTACGATACCTGGAGACATGGAAACACTCATGGCAAGCAGTCTATCAGTCAAAAACCAAAATGAACATGAGAACTGACTTGCAACATAGCTGGGTGAATGATCATGAAGGTTGAGCAATTTCGGTTAGGAGGTCGGGAGATTGACTGTCAAGACTACACAAGGCACAATCTGGGCTGCTGGGAAACTAACTGACTACTGGAACTACAAAATGCGCAATGCAGTTGGGCAATTCGCCGTTGGAGTTGCAGAATGTACGATTCCAGCTGGGAAAGGTTGTTGGCCCAGGGATAGATTTATGCAAAGCTTTGGGCCAAGTAGCCACTGACCTCCAGAAATGCGCAATTTATTCCAAGAGGTCAGTGTTGGGCCAGAATGCACAAATTTGGAGAGGAGGGTGAGCCTTCCTTCTCCATATTGCGTAATGCAGCCTTGGTGAAGGTAGAGACTGAGCCAAGGTTGGCCTGACTCGCCGAAGAGCAACTGAAAGCAAGTTAAGTTGATGAAATGCATGGTCACACTAAGTGATAGTAGAATTGAAAAACATTGCATGCAAAACATGAATGGAGGATTGAGCAAACATATCAACATGCATGTGGGTGAGGTCATTCGTTGGTTGGGCGAACATCCATGCAAAATAATTTCGTGCATGTGACAGCAGTGAGATAGCAATGAAAATTGAAACGGAGCTAGGAAAAGCTAGAATATATGTAAACGACAGCAGGAGTTTGAAGAAATCAAGCAAACATCACTCCCACAAGCGAAAACACAAAAGGTGACAAAAATGTGACACAAGGCATAGAAAGCGGGGTAACCCTAAAACAATTAAGCTGAATGTGTCAACTACTCCTATATGTGATGTGGGATGTCAAAGCTACAAGGTTGATGTGAGGAATGAGCTCTGCAGCGTCCGATTGATGAGTTTTGATAACATCAAGGTGAGGGATATTTTCCCCCTCACCTTACTCTACTTGACTGAGATGACAAGGGTTAACCCAAAAATAATTGACTAGATACGGTGACATAGTTAGCGCGCAAGCATTGTGTTTACACCAAGGTTCACTTTGAAGAGTATGTATTTTCCTTTGACATATCATGGAATAAGAGTAACAAGTTCATCAAATAGAGGCAAGATGATAGATAACCAAGTAGTGATAGTTGTACAAACCCTCATGTACTTTACCCAGCTCATTTCATGAGTCACACATGGTTTCATGCGAACTAAGCTATGAGAAAAACAAGTGAACGAACTAACAATCAACAAAGAAAAGCAAGAGAAGAAGCGAAAATGAAAGTGAAACAAGTAAACAAACAAGAAATCAAAGCATGTAAGCAAACAAGCATGCACGAAAACAACTGAAAGAAAACACTACTCCTACTCCTACACAAATGGTGCATGGGCTTGATCACGTGAAGTGATACTTCCAATGCAGCCATTGGTACATTGGTACACCCATGTGAGTGAAGGTTTGGTCCACGAGTAACCCAGTTATGCGGACCAACATACAAGAAACATATTACAGTGAAGACAACCACACTTCATGTTTCAAAGTGCCAACGGGACATAAGTGAGTGCATGTGCATGAGGAATAGTTCGTGGACGTATCATGGTGCTTTGTGACACTACGTGCAACTTTGAAGCTAAAGCACACTCTTGAATAAGACATGCAAACAAACGAAAGAAACAAAGATAACTTGCGTCGTGCACGAGTGCTTGCAATGTAAGACTCCTCCAATGCATGAGTAATGGGATCGTGCAGTTCGAGTGGAGGAAGTGTGATTTTTGTGTGTGGGATGGATCTTCAATGCATACAGATGAGTGATAAGGAGCCTTGGGTGATTGAACAGTTTCATGATTGGAAGTGAAACTAACCCCAAGAGAGTGAGGGCCTGACATAACCATCATCTCGAGATGAAGTGCCTTGACATTCTTTGATGTCTCAACTTCATCATCGGGTATATCATCATAAATCGGTGGCTTTGAAAGATCAACTGCGATATATTCATGATCATGATAAAAAATGGAAGCAAATGGATCACAACCACCATGATAAAAAAAAATCAATGAGTTCTTCGGCATCCTCATGATCAGATGAATCAAATAGAGGGGTAGATGAAAAGTGAACGAACGCATCCTCTGTGTTTCCGGAAAAGACAAATGAAGGATCAAGTGGATCTAAAATGAATAACTTATCCTCTCTGTTGTCGAATGATGGACTAGCATCTAACGAGTTCTACAAGTGATCAACAATGGGTGCATTCGTAGATGAAGACACACATAAAAAATCATGGATGGCTGGTTCACCAAAGAAGCTAGGAAGGAATGAAGGAGGCTCGGACAGAAGGGAGTCATCCTTCACCGAGTGTTTATGTTCAAGCTCCCACTGATACTCTTCATGAATGAAAATGCATGTTTGTTGTGCAACACCAACTCCATCAGTGGGTTGTTCCTTGTGCACAACAAGTGAAGAGTCTGGAATGGACGAACACAAGACAACATCATCTAGAGGAACACCTGGGTGCGAAGATGGGGGTCGAAGAAAAGAATGCATATGGGAACTCCAAGGACTAACAACAAACTCTGTGCGAAAATTGAGTGGAGTGATGTTAGAAGGGTGTGAAGAATGAATAGATGTGCAAGCATGATCCTCAAACATCATTGGATGATGGTGGAACTATTGAATGAAAGGGAGGTGGGCAATCCATTGAGACAGTGCCTACTCCCGCATGGGATTATGCAGTTCCATCAACGAAGAAGGTTGAGCAAGGTCTGACATCAACCTTTCTCTTGGGACAGACATATTTCTTAAGGCAATACTCGAACCAGTCCCAGAGATAAGCAAACTTCATCTAGCTCTTCAAAGCTTGAAACTGTAAGTCATGGAAGCGCTGCCAAAAATCAATAACGGATTCATGCGGAGCCCTCCGTTGTTGTAACAATTTCTGGTCAATATGGTTTGGATCAAAATGATGGAACATTTCTTCAATAAGATCACATAAGTGCTGAAATGAGTGCAGGATGTCAGTTGGTAGGCTGAGCACCCAACGAAATGGGGATTCGTGAAGTGTGAATGCACGCAGCAGACCGGCCTGTTCGTTAGTGAACTCATCTTCCTCTTAAATCATGGAAAGGAAGTTATGTAAGTGCTCAGGCCAGGCCACCTCTCCTTCACCATCATACGCTTGAGTGGACAAGAGATTGAAAAGCTTCCCCGAGATGGAGACATCTTCACGATTCAAAAAACACCTCGGGGGAAGAAGAATGCAAGACTCCATGAAAGATATGCAAAGGTTCAAAACTGGATGAGAGGACACTGCTTGTCATCAAGCCCTCCTTCTAGCACCAAAAATGTTGACAGTGTTGGACCCGCCAACATGTCAAGGGTATCTCCTCAGTAAGAAGTCCCAATTAGACCTTAGACCATTTGGTGTAGGAGTCCCAGCGGTGGGTCGTAAGGTAATGCCTTGACCACAATGTTGCATAGTGGAAAGTAAGATAACTCTATCAGTAGAAAGGGTGTGACTGATGCAGCGAGTCAAGGAATGAGTATGAGAGGTTCCAACACTTCAAAATGGGAGGAAGGTGAAGGTAAGTTCCAGTTTGAAAGGGATTAGTCCCAACTTTGGTAGGAACACACCACACAAAGGACATGAACAACTTCCAATAGAGCAGTTGACGCGGCTGTGGCAGTCCCAACATACAAGGTAAGATAACACAAGCAACACTCACGGATCAATCTGAGACAAGTGTTACCATCGATATAACAAAGTTCAGAGAAAGGTCTATCTGGTGTTCGGTAGAGTAGTCGACAAGGATGGTGACAACATTAACAACATATGCAACACATTAATAGCAAGATTCATATAATTTCATGTGAATCAGTTCATACACAAGTACATAAGTTAAACAAAATATATCATTAAGGTAACTGGAGTAGTCCAACTACAATAACAACATATGCATGAAAATGTGTTGGCTTTTATTATATAAAGAAGTGTAAGTCACAATCATACAATACACCATGTAAAGCTGCTAGCCCTATCAATAAAATGTTACAACCATATCTGCCTATTTCTCCAAAGAGATGTACTAGCTCCATGTAGTGGGGAAGCCAAGGCGCCTTACAATACTATCCAAGTCTTCTTCAAGATAGTCTTAATAGAAGCTTGGATGACCAAAAGCCTATACAATGAGTTATGAGGGACTATTTATAGCAAAGGGTGGGGTGACCCTTGACATTCCTTTTTGTGACAGTTCAACTATCCTCATGACTCTTCACCTACTCTATGATTGTTAAATCCAATTGTTGACACACGTATTACACTCAATGACATGACTCAACTTTACAATGCACATGTACTCGTGATACAACATGGCTTGAGCAAGCCTTGCAAGACATCACTGGCACTTGGTCCACTGTGGTGAGACCAACTCTTTGACATGCTTGTGATGATGAAGCTGGTGAGTTGATGCCAATCTTGGTCATCCGTGATGGTGTGCATGCACCTCATGGTGATATCTTGTTGAAGCAAACTCTTGCCTTCGTTACAACTGGTGCATTGTCTAGGCCTCTTCATCCAACTCGTCTTCTAACATGCGCATGGTATTCTTTAGTACGGTTGAACTAGCAACATATTGATGCATAGTGTCCATGTTGATCTTCAAGTGTGTGTTGATGGTCATGTGCATCAACTTGCCGAAGTGCATGTTCAGCCCCAGTTGGACTTGTTTCTTGTCTTTTCCTTGGTGAGTGTGTTGAATGTGTTTTATTGCATGCATGCGCTCAACGACATGCATGCTGTTGAGTCCTTTGCATGCGATCAACAACACTAGTCACCATGTTTCCTCTGTTTCCGCTACTGGGATAGATCCTTAACTTGTACTAGCATAGTTTCATCCGTGAATTCATGTTGCGCCCGCTGTTGTTCATGTTCCTACTGCAACTCATTAGTCTGTATGTGCAACTTCATGTTCTTCCTAAGTTGCTGCTTTGGCACATGCAACTCCTTCTTTGTTCCATCTTCTGCCTTTGTGCGATCTTCATGTTGCATCGTCACTTTATAGTCTGAGTCTCCAAAGTTTCTTTCATTATTAGTGGATCTGCTTGATCTTGCAACTTTTCTCCACCTCTATGTTGTCAACAACTTTCCTCTTGCATCCGATGTGTTCATTGGGGTTCATTGCATTCGCTACATTTGGTATGCCACCTTCAACTGTTGTTCATGATGTTGCTCATTGTGATGTTGTTGCTTGATGTCCCTGTCCATGAACAACTTGATGTCTTCGTGAGTAGGTAAGCCCATGGACACTTGATCCACTACATCCCCAAGTGTGCTCTGAACGGTGTCTTCATCTCTGCTCTCTTGGAAACCATTGTACTTGTACTGCTGAGAGGAAGATGAACACTTATGATATCTGGAGACATGGAAACACTCATAGCAAGCAGTCTGTTAGTTGAAAACCAAAATGAACATGAGAACTGACTTGCAACATACCTGGGTGAATGATTGTTAAGGTTGCACAATTTTGGCTGAGAGGTCGGGAGACTGACAGTCAAGACTGCACAAGGCACAATTTAGGCTGCTGGGTGGCTAACTGATTGCTGGAACTACAAAATGCGAAATCCAATTTGGCAGTTGGCTACTGGGGTTGTGGAATGCGCGATTCCAGCTGGGAAAGGCTACAAGCCTAGGGACATATTTGTGCAAAATTTTGGGCCAAGCAGCCACTGACCTCCAAAAATATGTAACTCAGTCTAGGAGGTTAGTGCTATGCCAAAATGTGCAAATATAGAGAGGAAGGTGTGCATTCCTTCTCCAAATTGCGTAATGCAGCCTTGGTGAAGGCAGAGATAGGGCCAAGGTTGGCCCAGCTCGCCGATGGGCAACTAAAAGCAATTTAAGTTGATGAAATTCTTGGTGACACTAAGTGATAGAAAAAGTGATTAAAAGTGCATTCAAAACATGAATGGAGGATTGAGCAAACAGATCAACATGCATGTGGGTGAGGTTGTTCGCTGATTGGGTGAACGTCTGTGCAAAATAGTTTCATGCATGTGACAATAGCGAGATAGAAACGAAAATTGAAATAGAGCTAGGACAAGCTAGAATATATGTAAACGACAGCAGGTGTTTGAAGAAATCAAGAAAACAACACTCCCACAAGCAAAAACACAAAAAGCGATAGAAATGCAACACAAGGCATGGGATGCGAGCTAACCCCAAAATAGCTAAGCTGAATGTGACAACTACTCCTAGATGTCATGTGGGATGTCAAAGCTACAAGGTTGATGTGAGGAATGAGCTCTGGAGCATTTGGTTGATGATTTTTTATAACATTGATGTTATGACACACATGCCACTAATCTAGGGCAAGCGATACTTGGAGGGAGGTTTCTGAATTTTTCCTTACATGTAACCTCCAACTGCTAAACATAGATCCCTAAAACAAGGGATGCATTTTCATGCTACCTTGGGAGAAGTAGCCTATGCATGTAAGTCTGTTTTTCTCAGTCCCGGACGATACCGGTCAACTTAGCTGCACATGCAAGCGACTGCTTGATTGCTGGAGAAAAATGTGCATTTCTAACTGTCAGCTTGGCTAACTGCCCAAAGGGGATTGCACAATTTCTGGGCCCAACAGCTGACTTCTGGCTAGATTTGCGCAAATCTTGGGCTGAACTACCTGTTGATCGGAAAATTGTGCAATGCCTGTTGGGAGGGCAGAAAATATTGCGCAATCCTAGAGCCCAGCAGCAGACTGTCAGAAGGAATCGCACAATTCTTGGAGGGAACTTCTAGTTCCCTCTAGAAATGCACAAATTTCACTGGGAAGCTTCTCAGCCCGTAGCTAGACCAAGTTTGGATGAGCAGCCTGTGAAAGGAAAAGATCAAACTGTGATTGACAGGTTGCCTTTGAGCAAGAAAGACATTGAAGCTTGAGGACTTAACGAAGTAAGGAAAGCTATTGTGAAGGTTGGTAGGGAGGCTCCAAAACATGCTAAGGAAAAAATTTGGAGGGTAGTTGTAGCCTCTACAACAGATGGGTAAATAAGGATGCATAAATTAAGGTAACCAAACATTATAAGATAAAATTTGATATTAATGCCAAGTAGAATTTGATGTAATTCCACTTGATTTATGTGGAGTTGTGTTTGGTAGTCCCTACATATATATGTGGGATGAAATATTCACGTAGAGAGAAAATTAGTACCACTTCATATGGATAGGAAATTATTAATCATTAACACATACAATGGAAATTCCAAGATTCATTAGTAAATGTCATCCAAAAAAAGAAATTGATTAGTTCTAGCAAGATATATGTTTGATTTTTTTAAGAGAAAATAAATGTAGCGAGGATTCAAAAAGGGTAAATGCATCCCTAGAGGGGTGTACTAAAGAACAAAGACAATTATTTCCAAACTCCCCATTGCCAAATATTGGGCCATAAAAACAACCCGTTGTGGAAGAAAGAAAAGTGAAGAAGGAGTTGCAATAATTGTTGGAGTTGGGTGTGATTCAACCAGGTACTTCACCTCCTGGATCACCCATCATAATTGTTCCAAAAGATGGGACTTGGAGATTGTGCATTGAATATAGAGCATTAAGAAAAATTACACTCAAGAGAAGGTACCCCTTGCCTAGGATTGATGATCTGTTGGAATAGTTGAAACAAGAAAAATACTTCACCATGCTGGATTTAAAATCATAGCATTGCTAGGTTTAAGTTAAGAAATAAGGCACCTAGAATACCACCTTCAAAACCATAAAGGGTTTGTACGAGTGGTTAGTCATTCCATTTGGTCTATGCAATGCACTAGCTACATTCATGAGGTTAATGAATGATATAATGCCCCCTTATCTAGATTCATTTGTTATTGTTTATTTAGATGATGTATGGTTTATAGTGCTACTTGGGAACCAAAAACTTTGAAGAAGCACCAATTTACTAGCAGATATCAACAAATATGAGTTTTCACAATAGTCTTTGGTGTATCTATGCTATGTGATTAGTGGAGGGGAACTCAAGATAGGCCCTACAAAGATGCAATCCATCATGAAGTGGCCGATGCTGACAAATGTATTTGAATTTAGGAGTTTCTTTGAGGAAAAAATTCTTGAGGAAATTCATAGCTTCATTTTTAGCAATAGCTACACCATTCCACACAATAACACTGAGTGGAAAGACTTTCTAGTGGAGGAAGGGTCAACATAAGGCCTTTGAAGAGTTGAAAAAGAAAACCATTTGAGCACCATTTCTTCTCACATTACCAAAATTGCAATAACCCTTCAAAGAGGAGATGGATGCAAGTAGGTATACCATTGGAGTGGTCCTAATGCAGGGAGGATGACCTACCATTCTAAAGTATTTCATGGGGGCGTTCTAAACTACCCTCCCTATGAAAAAGAGCTCTATGTGTTGGTACAAGCTTCCAAAAAGTGGAAACACTATCTAATGGGAACGAAGATTATCATCCACACAAATCACTAGCCATTATAGTGCCTACAAGACTACAGTGAGATATAGTAGAATAGACATGACAAGTGGATGGGGTTCTTATAGTAGTTTCATTTAGTCATCAAGTATAATAAGGGTGGCACAAAAAAGTTGGATGACATGTTTTCAAGGCCACCCACATTAAAAATTACATCTTTGGGAACTCTGATGATCATGAAGCCTTTCATTCATGATGTGTACAAAGAGGTATATATATAGGATGAGGACTTTAAGGAGGTGTTTTAGTAATTATAGAGCCAGATTTATGTGGATGATTATGACAACATAGTTGACTATCACCTTCAAAATGGGTTACTCTATAGGCTGGAAGATATTTGTATTTCTAAAGGTGAGTGATTGTAACTAATCAAAGAGGCTCACACGTTCAAAGTTGTAGGGAATTCTGGTGTAGGGAAGACAATGACCAACTTAAAGAGGTATGTGTAATTGTACAAAATGCAAGAAGACGTAGCAAGGTTCTATTAGAGGATGTATACGTTGTTGTACTAGGAAGCCTAGTAATAGGAAACGGGGGCTATACCGTCCCTTACCTATACCCACTTATCCTTGGGAAAGAATTTCCATGGACTTTGTGGGAGGTTTACCAAAAAATAGGAAGGGACATGGCTACTTATTCACAGTAGTCAACAAGTTCAAGATATGTGTTCTCATGCTTTGTATAAAGACTATTGAGGGAAGTAGTAAACTTTTCCTTTAAATAGTTTTGGGTACACTTTGGGATACAAAGGAGCATCATTTTAGAAAAGGACACTAGATTTCTCAGTGCATTTTGGACTACATTGTAGGAGATGGACATGAAGTTATATAGGTCTACAACATTCCATCCACAGACAGAAGCGAAAATAGAATACCATCACATTCAGAAAGTGAATATTTTTGGGGTAAGTAATTTAGATGGAATAAATATGGTCATAGATCTTATGAATGTCCAAATTTTCTACATGAAGATCATACTAATCAAATTGTTGAAGCTAAATATGGAGAAAACGTAGGACCATCATTTCTAATCAAAAGACATTTATCAACCCAAGCAGATAGATCATAGAGAAAATAAAAAGAAAATACTTATTTAGAACAACATGCAAGCCAAAAAGTAAGTGCTACCAAATGATTATTGATGGTGGTAGTACAATCAATTTAGTATCTCTTAAAATGGTTGAGAGATTAGGTTTAAAATTTTTTGTTCATCCTACACCTTATAAAGTGTCATGGTGACACAAGGAACATCAAATTTTGGTGAATGAACAACATATAATATGATTTAAGATGAGCACATATAAAGATGAAGTAGTTTGTGATGTAATATCTATGGATGTTTGTCATGCTTTATTTTGTAGGCCATGACAATTAGATAAGAAACCAATTCAATATGGGAGGAAAAATACATATAACTTTGAAAAGGATGGTGAGAAACATTCGTAGCTACCATTGAAGGATGAAAGTGCAACAATAGAGATCAGTAATCAAATTTTGATGATAAGTAAGAAGGAAATTTTGACGCAGAGAAAATAAGCTGAGACATGTTATACATTTCTTGATAAGTCAAAGACAATCGTTGTGAACATTGAGGTAGTTAGCTTGTCTTTAGAAATTCATATTTTATTAAATGAGAGTGAGAATTTGATGACTAATGAATTATCCAATGAAGTATTATTGAGAATAGCATAAATCATCAACTGATATTTATTGTAGAAGATAATTTTTAGAAAGAGATTGTGATGGAAGGCAATAGTGAAGAAATTGTAATAGGTGAACAACAAGAGAATGAAAAACAAGAAATTGTTTTGAGAAACAACAAGGGCTTTTTGTGTGATAAACCTCAAACTAATGATGAAAACAATATGAGTAAATATTATTTTTGACAAGTTATGGAAAATAAACTATTTGTGGGTTTGAGAAAGGGAAAGCATAAATAAAAAAGTCAAGTACAATTTCATGCTTATGAGGTGCAAAATAAGATAGTGGAATTTGCATATATGGAAGAAAGGAAGGAATGCTAAAAGAATAAGAAGAAAAATTTCTTTGAAGTTGTCCTAGAAGCTATCTACATGGCAGTCATTTTGATGGTTGACGATGGACTTTAGAATCCTAATGAAAAAATCATTTTCTTTAACATGTTTGCTTCATGTGCATGTGTAATCAAAGAAGTTGAGAAAAGATTGAAGATCAAATTTGAACAAATAAATCATGAGAATAATTTAATTATGTGTTATCACAATTTTACTCACTAGTTTTAGAACACTGATAGTCTCAGTGTCAGCAATGATTTCTTAAAAACAATTTAAAAAGCAATGACAGTTTCAATATCAGCGTTGGGTTGTAATAAAACAGGGTTAAATCGTTAACAATTCGAACATCAACGTTATTTGTAAATTTTAAAATTAAATAATGCTGACACTTAGAATAGCAATGCATTTTGTAAAAAATGGTGATTTAAATCTCTAATCAACTAGAGGATCAACGCCAAAGGGAAATATTCAATTTTTTGTCTTATGTCCAAAAAATGTGTTAATGGAGGACACACCAACAATTGAGAAATAATTTATCAAGCGAGCACTGATGATTCAGATGGTGAGGTCACATGATATGTTTATGGGTTCCTCTGTTGAGAGGTAATGTTTTGTTAAAAGGTCATGTTTGCACGTTAAGGTTTTTTGAAATTAGTTGTCAGATGTGTTATATGTTGTACTGATTGCCATGCCCTAAATAATTTACTTAATATGGTAAGACCCGTATAACACATAATTGAGTTGTTGTATTTTTACGCCAAAAGAGGATGGGTTGTTAAGTTTTCCCAGAAACCCCGGATTGAATTGCAAGCTTGATTTTGGTGCTACTGTTTGACGGTAAGAAACTATGGGAAGAAGCAGAAAATTACATAGAGGGAAGCCTAAAGCACTCGATTTGCTTGAAGTTTATCTAGAGATTCGACAACATTTTCAAGAAGCAGGTTGGGAATAATTTTTCACTCATTGTGCAGGCTATCATGATGGAGCTTCCAGAGATTTTGTGGAAGGATTTGATGGTCAACCAATTAGTGTTGGAGGAATCTCATTTCTTGTCATTGAGAAGTTAATTGTTGAAGTCACGGGCCTACTTAAAGATGGAGAAAGAGCCTTCAAGAGTCATGTTTTGGCTGGAATTGATGTGCCATTTTTCCTAAAGGATGAGTTTAAGGAGATGAGCTGGAGTTCAGGAGTTCATAGGTTCTGTTTGAAAGATGAGTGGCATTGTCTTCTATGGATTGCACAATATTACTTCACCTGTGAAGGATGCTATAATCAATTGAATCTCTACCATTTATGGTTCCTATCTCACATAACATGCCAATTAAGATAAACGCTCCCTATATTCTAATAGAAAGTATGAAGAAAATGTATTCTAGGGTTATGGAAAGACCAAATGCATCTACCCATTTCATATATCATAAAGCTCTGATTAAATTGTTGATTGAAATCCATTTGAGAAAGGTTGGGAGGACTTTGGAACATATTTTGCTTTGGGGAGGGTTTGAGCTTCAAACTGTAAAACCAAAAAGGGGTCGGAAGAAAGGGAACAAAAAGATAGTCAAGCAACCCCAAAGCCTAGAACAGGGGACCTCATTTATGCAAACAAGGAGCCAAAAAAAATAAGAACTAGTCCCTCCCTTGGTTCCCGAATTACCTAAGGTTTATACCAAAAGGAATGATATGCTGAGAAAAATAGAGGAAGTCCCTTCTCCCACTATGCCCCTACCCGTAGAAGTTGTTATCACTCAGGTTGTTACCTGCCTCCAGAAGGGAATACGGCCGAGGTAACCACTAACCAACCTTTTAGCTGCAGATCCTAGCCAATCTGCAACCAGAGAGGGCTCTCTCTTTATGATTTAGATTTGTTTGATTTTATGTTAGGCTAGTTATGAAGCACAAGTTTTGTTTGGTGTTTGGAGGATGACATTCAGTAGAACAAGGTTGTAACAGAGAGAAGTTCAGACCATTGGGTTGATGGAGTCTAATGGAAATAAACCTATGGGTATGGTTTCTTTGGCAATAGAGAAATAGCAGAGCAAGATAATTAAACACATAACAACTTTCAAGCTGAAATAAGATGAAATGAAGTCAAGAAATGAAAGGCAATCAAGAATCTTTCATTATGTTAACAAAGGGAAATTGTGTAAACATTATCAAGGAGCAGTTAAGAATTCCTTGATGATGTTTAGAGTGGAAGAATCAGGGAGGCAAGAGCAGTCAAGAATTCTTACCTATGCTAGTCCTGTGGAAAACATAAAAAATTACAGGAATTGAACACAGAGTACAACAAAGTAAATTCTGGGTTATCCTTTTTTCCTGTAACTTAAAGCATGATATTTAGATGATAAATAAAACACAAATACAGTAACACAAGAGTAAAGAAGAATTATTGATCCATGTATTAACACGAGAACTCTGCAATATATCCTTCTGCCATTGATTCCATAACCAGCAAGTTCACCAACACAGCATTCCAGCAATTTTTATTTCAGAAGAGTTCTCAAAACTTACAGAGCAAGTCCAGAATGATATTCACCAGCCAACAACAATACATATCTTGAGAAGGTATTTATAAAAGAGTTTATAAAATATCCCGTAGGAAAATATCAAGTAATAAATTTATCCATCTACTTTGGCAGGGGCAATAACTAATATGGAAGACCGCGCAGAAATGAATGAAGGAATAACTATGTTGTACTGGCCACCTTAGGTGTCCTATTATTGTTGACCTTTTTGGCTCAAATAGTCAGTTGATGTCTACTTCTCTGATTTGCGTTCTTGATGTGCTGTCACTTGCCACCTGTATCTGAGTTTGTTTGAACGCTTTTAGTGCGAATTCCATCCTTTGTCAATTTGATTTTCTAACAGGAGACCCATACAATGCAATTTACTTGTAATGCAGACAATTTACAAAAAGAGAATCAAACTACCTTGGCAAGACCTCAAGCATGCTCTGCCACCATTGATCTATTGGTAACTGATGCTTTTTCAGTTTAATCAATGTCTCATCAGCTTCAGTATACCTGTAATAATTTGGCTGGACTTCAAAGAGATGTGCTATCTCATGCTCAATGTAAAACAATTTTTCCAATTTATCATATAAACTTTGTCTAGAGGGAGTCATTGTTTCTTCTGAACTGCTTGATGATGTTGTAATTTGATTGGTAACATAGGTATTTAGCCTGTGAGCATATTGTTCATGTTTTAATAGCCTCCCATTGCTAGTTAATAAGTTGGGTAAACCTTTGCTCTGTAATATTACAAACTTCTGCCTGAAGGCATTTACCTCTGTTTGCATTTCTTGACACTTTCTTTCTATAGTTTGAACAAAATTCCTCATGGTCAGCACCTTCTTGACTCTCAAAATAGTGTCTATCCTGTTTTGAATATCTAGAGATGCTAGCTGCTCACTGGTATGAGTATTCAAAAAATGAATCAATTGATTGGCTTGCTCAGGCTTGTTTGCCAATAATGATCTGGCCTTTTGAGTCTCATATTGAGCTAACCCTATCAATACAATCTAGTCGAAAATAGTCTGTATTGTTGTCCATTGATCAGCAATAGACTGGCCAATTTTATCCCACAAAATAGTTTTGATTTCTGTTAGAGTTTTATGAAGAGTGAGGTCCTTTTCCAAGGCTTTTATTTTATTCTCCAAGGCCTTCACTTCTCTTGTCTTCTCAGCGACAGTCATTTTTGATTTGTCATAATTTACCTCAATCTTGGCCAGTTTTTCCTTGGCTTCTTTTAATTCTTCCATTTGGAGTTCCAAAGCCTTTATTTCTTTCATCATCTCTTCCATGCTCAAGCTGGCATCTTGTCCTGCTGCTGTTGTAGTTGTTGCTGAAGTCGAGGTACCAGATGTTGATGCTGGATCAGTGGGAGGGGCTTCTATGGTGACTATAGGCAGAGGAACTGTAAGAGTTGGAGTTATTTGAGTTGGCTGAGAGGCCAACTCCTCCTGTTTTCCTTGTAGTGTTGTCTCCAAGGCTTTCTTTGTATCCAGCAGTCTTTGATTCATCCTCATTAACAGACTTACCACATCCTCCTCTTCTCTTTGCTATGCCACTTCTGTAGTCTGAGGGTGCATTGTAGCTGGCAGCTTAAGTTGTCTTCTGAGGGCTGCTATGTCTTCCTCTTTCTTTCTTATTAAGGCCTGTGTGCCCTTGGGATCCTTGGGATCATGTCCCAATTCCATGATAATCTCCTCCAAGGATTTAAATCTATTATCCTTGGCTAATGAGGAGGCCTTTTCTAGTTCCAATTGGGCAGAAGTGTTGTATAATGAGTTCTGAAGTTTATGAGCCAGTAATGCTTTGTCCGCCAAGGTAGAATATACCATTTCTCCAGCTTGTTTGTGTAACTCAATCTGGTCCATTGGGTGGATGTCTTTAGCAAGAACTTCCAGATTGGTCTTGATATAATCAGCAGTTGACTGTGGCTTCTATGTGGTGGGCCTGAAATGACTAAGGGTTATCTTCCCTGCTTGGATATCATAGGCTGCCATTAGCCTTTGTTGATTGGTGGGAGCCATTTTTAGCAATTGGTTATATAACTGGAACCTTACTGGCTCATTTCTAGCCTTGAGTTTAGTGAATGCTCTCTTGATCTTAGAGCCTTGCTTGCTCTGTTGCTTGGTTGATGTAACCTCCACACCATGTTGTCTCTCTTCCTCCTGCTGAAATGAGCTGGTAGATGTTTCCAAAAATGGAGGAATCTGTTGTTCAGATGTTCCCTCACCCCTTAGGTTGCCTGTTGTCTCCTCTGTAAATTCTTCTTCGGAGTAGGGGTTTAACCTTTGCCTATTCTCCCCTTGCTGTTCTGTGGATGCACCTATGGGTGTCTCTTCTGGTCTGTCCCTTTTTCTGGCTCTTTCCTCATTAAGAGGAGTTTGTAAGACAGGGTTCTCTATTGCCTTTGCTTGTGTTGAGGGGCCTTGCTCTTGCCCTTTTTGCTGGGCTGTATCTAGCTGATCTGTCATTATATTTTTCTGCTCTGAATGTTGTACTTCTTTTCCTTTTCCTGCAGGTGGAGTAGTCTCTTGGGAAGGTTGTTGTGAAGGTGTGGCAGATGATGTGCTTGTCCCAATGTGTTGTGGCAGTGTGAAAGGGACCTGTCCAAAAGAATCTAGGTCAATTGTCTTCGCAAAGTCTTTCATTTCTTTTTCTAATATCTCTTCTTCAGTAAGCTCTTCAATTAATGTACCCTCTACCCATTCTTGCCGATTAGTATATTTTTCAATTTGAGGGATTCTGTGGTGCACATATCCTACAAGCTTGTTTTTGACTCTTCTAAAGCTTATGAAATGTTCAGGGTCATATGGTGCCCAATAAAAAATTTGTTTTAGCATAAGTTCATCTCTTAGTATCTTATTTGCATCATCCCAGGCTTCTTCCCTCTTATTGAAGACAAAAGGGCCCAATTGATGTATTATCTTGAGCTGTACCTTTTTTCTAGTACCATGGAAATGAGTCAAATCTGCACTACTAAATTGCCTGAAGTATTCTAGGGAAAAGAGTCTCATGGGGACATACTTCGGCAGCTTGTAGGGGGATAACTGAAAACCATAAATCCTAATCACTATGTGTTTTTGGTAAAAATACCAATCACCAATGCTGTAGCCCTTTGAGAGATGTAAAATCCTCTCCATTTCAGCAGAGAGCCTGCCAAGAGGAGTCATCATCAACAGGGAAGTGGCTGGGTATATGAATAGGTCAATGAACTCACAATATGTATAAGGGGAAAGGTGAACTTCATGGAAAACTGTGGTCCAAAAAATCACAGACCTCCTCTCTCCTTTGGGGTCTAGTCTTTTAAGAGGAACTTGGAAACTATCAGAATGATAGTACAACAGTAGATTATATATATAGGATGTATATTTGAATACTCTTTCTCTCTCCAAAATCATGAATTTCTCATGGATTTTATTTGCTATGAAGGTGGCATAGTCATACTTGACAGCAGTGGGCTGTCCTGGAGTGAATATGGACATCAATACTAACACAGTTTCATCAACATACTCACTGGTTTTGCATCCTAGAATGTAGGATATCATGTCTATAAGGAGTTTCCCTACTTCATTGAACCAGACTTGGTGATAAGGAGGAGGATGATCAAGCTGGCACTTTGGTAGCATAAATAACTGACCAATTCTTGTTATCTCTGAGCTAGGCAGCTTGGCACCTTGATCAAGCAAAAGTTTCATGGTGAGAGGAACCAGAGGCTGAGTTGGCTCAAAGTTCAACATCTCATTTATGGACTGAGGAGTAATATGGAAGAGTACAGATCCAGATGGAGTCAAGATTGCTCTTTGTGTGGGATCATAGTTTGCACAACACAAATGGATGAAATCAGGGAGCACATTCACTGAAGGGAGGTAATAGATAGGCATGTTGGATTCCCAAATTCCCAAGACATCAGTGTTTCTCATGTGGCTATTTTTAATTTCACAAAAGGCTTATAGGTGAGGTTTGAGACCCATCATATCCTTAATCTAGAAGTCTTTGTCAGCAAGAGGTATCCATTCCAACTTCTTATGTGGTGCATTCAAGGGTGCAATATTGAAGGCCACTGGAGCCTCCATTTTTAGTTTGTTAAGTGATCTTTAACTTGAGTTTAGAGCTTTTTGGAGCAGCAGACAATAGAGCATTGGTTTTGGTTTTCCTTAGGAAATCACAAACTACGTTATGTTTGTAGAGATGGCTACCCTTGGTGAAATTCACAGTCAATTGTAGAACTTGGTTGGGAGGCTGGAAAAAACAGGGGAAGGGCGCTCCTTTTACAGGTGTTTTTGGTGATTTTGCAGGCGAAAATGAGCTCGACTCTCAGTTTAATAGGCAATTTGCAGAGGAAAACAAGATTTGCGGGTTTTCTTTTAGAAAAAATGATCAAACAGTGGTTTAACATGCATGGGTTTGTAGGCAATAGAGTATCTTACTCGAATTTAGCTCTTCAGCTGATTTTTATAGAGAATATTTGGAAAAATAAGGGTTTACGGGTGAATTATCAGGTAAATACCTGTTTTACAGGTGACTGGAGAAAAATATGGTTGCAGACTGAGCTGGGGGGCCAGGTTTGCAGCGTGAAATCACCTAGGTGGCGGACTGGAGCTTTTGTTGTCGATTGGACGTAAGGTGCATGCAATGTCTCCGTAAAATAAAAAACAACAATAAACATAAACCGTTGTTTTCATGCCTTTTTAACGAAATTTTGTCCAGTAGCACAGTACGGAAGGTGATGTGGCGGATGACATGGTTGCTGACATGGACGGATGACATGGCGGACACGACGGATGGAACAGTAGTGCGGGCGCTGGCGTGGTGTTGACGTGATGATGACACGGGCAGCGGGACCAGATGACGGTTTGTGGTTTTCATCGGACCGCTTTTGGTACGGGAGCGGTTTGTGTCAGAGAGGGCCTGATGCAATAGAAATGTGACAAGTGTCTGGGGGTACGGTGGGAAAACCGCTTTCTATCGGGAGCTAACGTTCAAACATCGGGCGCCTCTGATATTGATGTGAGCGGTTGGATGGGGAGGGCTCGATCCAACGGTTAACGAGATTCTGAGTTGGCAGAGGTTTATCTTTCAGAACCCGCACATTATTTTAATGTTTTTCAAATATATGTGGGGCATAAACCTTGGTTAAACAGGGTTTGTATGGAAATTATGCGGGCGGGTTAGGTTATTTGTTTAGCCAAATGTTAAACAAATCCCAGGGGATGCGTGGAGGGTTCTTATTGGCCCTGGGGGGACCAATAATCCCAAAATAATAGAGTTATGGCTATAATTGCCGGGGCGGGGATATTTAAGTATTTTTGGGGTTTTTTGCATAGTTTTTATGTATAATAGGGGCGGGGAAAATATAGGTGGGAGTTATATAATAAAGTTAAAATGTTAATATGGTTTTGTGAATAGAAAAATCTAAGTTTATAAGGTAAAAACTTAGGTTCTTAGGAAAATGAAAGTGGAATGGAAGGATCTTTTTACACAAGAAATGTAGCTTGTTCTGATCAAGTGAACACAAAGTTTCACTTAGTAATTCTCATAAAATGAAATGAATTAGGACCATTGAGCAGATCCCAATGTCCCTAAGGGGATGTTAGTAAGTGTTCTTGGGGAAATGAGAGGGGAAATCAATCATGCTCCACTGAACTGTAGCCACTTTGCCATGATGTTTGTGATACTCATTACAGCTGATCACCAACCTGCTTTTGCAACATTAGAATTACCTACCCATTCTGCAATCCCTAACATTTTTACTTCACTTTGATTGGGTGCATTTGAACTAGCAAACCCTACTTTTCCTCTTTTCTTTTGGCTGCCCTCCTACCTAAATCTATCCTTATCTCTTCCAAGGGCTCATATTGAGTAGTTGGGCCCTTTGCTTCTCTACCTATTTAGTGATTTGTCAAGCTTGAACTGTTTGAGTAGACCTTATTCTCTATTCTAAAACAAGAAATTTAACCATGATCTAGCCAGGGTTGAACTGTCTGGCTATTTATCAATTGTGAGAAAGTCAGTGATTGCACATTTTGAACTTGCTTTGCAACATGTAGTACAGTAGTAGCATTTTGACAAGCCACTTTCCTGGTCTTTCTTTGGAGTTCCTTTTATTTCTCTTCTTTTTTGAATTTTTGATTTTTTGATAATATGGAACCTTTGCAGCATGGAAGGATGATCATATTTGGCATTTCCACAGTCAATCATGAAAAATGACACCTATTGGTATAGGAACCTAACAGAAGTAAAAAAAAAAAAGACAAAAAAGGGCAAAGGGAAAATGATTGAGCCCTAAACAGAGCAAACACTAGTTGATAAAGAACCCACCTTAGCAAATATGTTTAAAGGTGGAAAGAGGCCATGCATAAGACCATGGAATAAGATGAGGTTGAACATAAAAATGAAACATAACCCTGAGTTGGAAAAAGAATTCATCGATGTAGACAAAACCCTCAAAAGGATTTAATTATAAATAGGGAAGAGTCCACAAGCACCAAGAAACCAAAAGCTCAAGGAAAAGAGTTGTTACAAAGGCCCAGAGAACTAAAAAACCAAGAAAAAGTAATGTGGATATTCTACTAGAGGTAGCTAGCACACTCAGCTAGCTATTTACACAAGATTAATTTGGATTACCATCTCTTCAGATGGAATTTTGACTGAAGGTCGATAACCAGCATGTCAACGAATTTTCAGGGTGAAATTTCGATGAGCTTGTCAGCAACTTTCACTGCGGAAAATTCGATAAGTGCTGGTAGTTTCAGTGTCAACGCAATTTTCATATCAATTTTTATAAACACACTAACAACCAACCCATCAGAGATCCTGGCACTTATCTAATCTTGAAAGAGTATCAATGGATTATCAATGCTAGCAGAACAAAAGATCTTGAAAGTAGGAGTAGCATAACAAGAGATGCCATTTTTAGTATGGGGATGAGGCATGAATTCTAGAAAGTCAGGCAGAATATTGATCAATGATTTTGACCATGATTTTTTGCTAGTATTTTAGAGAATTGTTATATTTTAGACACGGAATTTTTTGAGTTTATGTAGTATATTCATATACTCAATATACATTCTTCTATATTTAGCAATTTGTAATTAAGTATGAACGAGAATCTTGCTTTAGGTTATAATTTTCTTATTAAGACAAGGATTGTGTAATGAAGAAAGGTTGGAATATTTTGAAAGAAAGCCTCTTTTATGTACTATGTGTGTATGTAATTAGCAAATATACAACAGTCTATGTGAGCAGTTTGTAGAAATTCATGTGTTTACACTTCCCTATCTGTTTTCTAAGTTTCATATGTTCTTCAATATTTGAATACGAGGTTGTTGAATTGGAACTCATATCTTTGTGCTCCAAATTCTTTTATTCAGTTATTTATTACTTGTTTTTCAACTAAAGATCACACTAATTTATTTACTATTCTATGATTTCCCGAACTTGTCAAAGGAGTTGTTACTACCTTGCTTTTGCTGATATTTTCTCACTAAACCTATGGTTTATATAAAACTAATTGGGTTAGACTCCATGCTCAATGGTGAAATTTACGACCATCCAACCAACCTTAGTTTTTCTCAATTAATCTATCCATAGACCATATTACAAACCTTCTACCATTATGACCTTGGGTATCTGAGTTTAGGGAGAGATCCCTCTCCAAGTTGAAGGGCCAACTCCCAACCCCAAAGCAATTTTGAGGTTACCTTAGAGTTTTCCCCACATATAGGGTTTTCTCCAAGTGATAACATTATGTATAATAGATTATTATGTTTCAATCAATTCAAGAAAAAATCAATCAAGTTTCCAGATGAAAACAATAAAGTCCAATTGAGAAAAAAGGAAAATCTGCATTCAACGAATATTATACCTTGGGATCCATGAGGAAAATATTTGAAGAAAGCATTCTATTTTAAAAATGCACCTAAATTTACTTTAGACTTTCGAGTGAAGGCAACAATAATAAAGAATTTATGGATAGGAGTCCATGAATAAATTGTGTTCCCTAAGAGAATGATGTATGACCATCATTTAAGATTTTTTTCCCTAAGCATAACATGATTTGGAGATCTCTAGAATAAGTTGCATAGGAATGAGATTGTTTCTTTCATATATCATGTAATGTAACAAATGTATTAAATAAGTATATAGTTAGAGGAGTTGAGTACTTTTAGGGATAATATAGATATTCAAGGGATTAAATTTGATATTTCCTAGGAATGGAGGATACAAACCATTCTCTCATGGTTTAATATATTCGTTATTATTTGTATAAATACAATTGTTGTGGATTGGACATGTAGAGATGAGTATTAAATTTTATAATATTTTCTTAGCATATGGTTTGCATCGTAGTATTTGCTTTGAATACCTTCTGGCACACAAGCATCTTTGTTGGTGGTGCTATAGGAAATTCTGGTTAGTAGGGGAAGTGGAGAGTTCCTTTTCATTGGCGATTATGATCTAGTTGGGTGCCTAATAGATTCTTTGCATATCTAAGAAATATTTCAAACTTTTCAAAGCCGCATGGAACATGCACATTGTAATCGACCCTTTATCTTCAATCTACTTTCTAAATTACATTATTTCGAATAATATATTTCATCATAAATGGTTGAAGCTATGGGTTCTCTGATGGAATTAAAGACGTAAATGGTAGTGGTTAGGGAAGAATGTAGTCTTTTGTAAAAATTGGTTCTAAATTTGTGCAAAGGGTATTAGTCTACAATGTTAGCTCAAAAGGTTACAATGTGCTCATTTAAAGGTGAAGTGAAGGGTAAATAAATGGTGAATCAATTTGATGAAGAGACGGTAACAACTGAGTAGGAGTTTGAACCTACAATCACAATCCTAAAGTCTGTTTCTAACTACTATGCACTCTATTAGTTTTTCTTTTATTTTCACATAATTAGAATTTTTAGTCACCTACTTTAGGGTTTATAGTACTATGGAAATGTAGGTTATTTTCTCTATAGTCTAAACCATTTTGTGTTGTAGGATTGTAGTAGTTTTGGTTAAGGATTGTAATGTAGTAAGTTTGAAACTTTATGAACATCGCACGGATGCAACACTAGCTATTGTTGTTGTTATTTTCTTTCATAATATAAATGTACTAGTTATTGTTAAAAATAATAATAATGAAGTTACAAAATTCTTTTCCTTAGAAAAAAATTCAATTGGACTCCATCATCTAACCATGATAGTGTGAGATTCAATGTAATGTTGAAATGTGACAACAAGACATGTAATTATGAGTAAAATATTAGTAATTACTACCAGTTAGTTTTGTAAATTAGTTTTGTAACGAGATTGCTAACGAATAATAGTTATGTAATGGAGGAGAGGCTCATATGAAAATTGTGAATGCCCAAGAGAAAATGTATCATTGAGAATCATTACTGATTAATAAAGATCCAATCCCTTGCCCCGTGGATGTTTCCTTGACACCTTGTCAAGGTTTTACCACATAAAACTATTTGGGTTTAATTGTATGAATTTTAGTTTCAAATTCAGTTTTTCTTTCATTTATTTCTTGTTTGATAAACTGCCCAGACCAACAATTGGTATCAGAGCTCAGTTTGAAAATTGAATCATGGTGTATTGAGCCACCAACGTAGGAGAGGATCGGGATGCTGGAAATGCCTCAGTTTGAAAAGCCAGTGAGCCTGTTCTTTGTTTGGAAAACCTCCGTTGTCGTGGGTGAAGAGGAAGAGCTCGCTCATTTGTTAAACAATAAGAGGGACACTTGTGATGCTGCTATCGAGAAAGGAAGGTGAAGAGGAGGCCGTTGATGTATGTCGTCAAGGAAGCCAAAAAAAAAAACATATATACCTGTCGTTGCAGAGAAAGGAAGAGATGAAAACACTTTGAAGTCTAACGTTGATGCTAGAGGTAAGGAATTTTCTTTCGGAAGGAGGGAAACCAAGCCACTAGAAAATTCAGCAATCGTTAGACCATAACCAAACCGAAGTGTTTTCTATATGTTGTGAAGGTTGCATTCCGCCATCATAGATAAAGAGGAAGGCCAAAGGTCGATTATTTAAATAAATCCAGTCTAGATAGCATCAAAGCAGAAAGTTGCAGAGAGCCCCTGTCACAGCAGAAGCAAAAAACCCCTGTATGAATCTCAACTGTCGTTTTCTAAAGAAATCGGGTAATTTTTTTTTAGCAGACCAAAGATATTTTTTTTAAGAATAAGGTTTATTAAAAAGGGGGAAGAAGAAGAAAAATGTCTCTGAAATTCTAAACTAAAAAGGATATAAAAAAATGGAATAGGGCTTGAAGAAGTTTTGAATTTTATTATTTTTAAGGGGAATAGAATACATATTAGTTTTTTTTAAGGGGGGAACAAAATACATATCATATTTTTTGTAGAGATAATTAAAATCAGAAAGAAACTCTAGTTGAAAGCAGATTATGGAGAAATTCAAATTCAGAAATAAACCCTAGAAGCAAAGTTTAGAAGCAAATTTTTATTAACATTATAGAAAGAAATGGCTAAAATGACAAATGCAAAGTTAGAGGTGGAGAAATTCACCAGCAAGAACAACTTTTCTTTATGGAAACTGAAATTTAGGGATTTGCTTGTGCAACAAGGGTTGCAGAAAGCATTGGACAGGGTGAAGAAGAAACTTGCTAGCATGATAGATTTAGGCTGGGAGGACTTGGATGCCCGAGCTCTCAGTACCATCAGGTTATGCCTGAAAGATGAAGTTCTCTTCAATATAGTTGAATAAACTTCAGTAGTAGGTTTGTGGGGAAAACTAGAAACGTTATATATGACCAAATCGTTAACCAACAGAATTTATCTAAAAAGACAGTTGTGCAGTCT
Source organism: Pinus taeda (assembly GCA_000404065.3). Lineage (NCBI taxonomy): Eukaryota > Viridiplantae > Streptophyta > Pinopsida > Pinales > Pinaceae > Pinus > Pinus taeda. The sequence continues at coordinate 57,488 of APFE031018552.1, forward strand.
TTGGATGAAGGAGGGTGCAAAAAATGCAAAACATCTAAATGTTTTTAATACACTTATTTGCCAATTGTCGGATATGGAAGTTAAATTTCAGGAAGAAGACAAATCTATCACCTTGCTTTGTTCCCTCCCTGAGTCATGGGACCACTTCATCACCTCTATCAGTTTGAGCACAACTCAGTCCTTGGAATTTGATTTAGTTGTGGGAGCTCTGTTAGCTGAAGAAGTAAGGAAGAAGTCCAATGTTGAAACCTCTACATCAGAAGCCATGGTAGCCAGAGGACGGTCAAAATAAATAGGGGACAAAACAAGGGGCTCTTCCAGGTCTAAATCAAAGGGTAAAAATTGTAAGGCCAAATGCTGGTAGTACAATAAAATTGGACACCTCAAGAAAGATTGTTGGAAATAGAAAGAGTCTGATAATCCAAAAAAGGAAGAAAATCAAGTTGATTCAGGTATGATAGATGAAGTTTTAACTGCTGAAGAATTATGTATGATAGATGAAGCTTTACCTCTATGTAATGACTCTCAGAATTTTGAAAGTTGGTTGTTAGACTCTGGTGCTTCTCATCATATGAGTCCACACAAAAATTGGTTTACTTCATAAGAAGCTGTAAATGGTAGTTTTGTGTTTATGGGTAATAATGTATCATGTCAGACTATTGGGATGGGAAATATCAGGATTAAAATGTATGATAACATAGTTAGAACATTAACCAGTGTTAGACATGTACCTGAATTGAAGAAAATTTTGATTTAATTGGGAGTGTTGGACTCAGATGGTTATAAGTTTACAGGTCATAATGGAGTGTTGAAAGTCTCAAAAGGTGCCCTAGTTATTATGAAGGTAGAAAAGGTCGGAAATATTTATAGACTCAAAGGAAGTACTCAGGCCAGTGAAGCAGTGATTGTGTTAGAGAAAGAAGAAGAAGATACTTGCCTATGGCATCAATGATTGGGTAACATGAGCGAGAAAGGTCTTGGGGTACTTATGAACCGTAAATTACTTCCTGATTTGAAATCCTTGAAGTTGGATTTCTGTAGACATTATGTGTATGGAAAACATTGTAAACAGAGGTTTAAAACTGGAAATCATAATAGTAAAGAAATTTTGGACTATATTCATTCTGATCTATGGGGACCATCTCTTGTTGTATCATATGGAGATGCTTTATATTTCTTAATGTTTATTGATGATTTCTTCCAGAAAGTTTGGGTCTTTATGTTAAAAAAGATAGTTGATTTATTCAATGTCTTTAAACAATTTAAAGAAATGGTAGAAAAAAGAACAACAAAATCAATTAAATGTTTAACAACTAAAAATGGTGGTGAATTTACTTCTCTAGAATTTGAACAATACTCTAAGGATAAAGGAATTGTTAGACATAAAAATGTTGTTTAGACTCCTCAGCAAAATGGTGTTGTTGAATGTATGAATCAGACTCTTATGGAAAGAGCTAGAAGCATGATCAACAATGTGTTGTGCTATTCAAAATCCCCCTATTTGTTAATAGTAGTAGTCAATATTACATTAATAAATGGGGACCCTTTAAAAAATCTTTCCAAAAATAATTTTAGCATTTAGGCATTTTCTTTATTAATTTTTGGAATAAAACAAGATATCAATCAAACGCTGTTTCAAAAAACTATTAAATGTCTCCCTTTCCCGCATATCGCATGATCAAGTGTGATTGAAAGCCTTGTTAATCCACCAAATCTAGCAAAAAGCGATCAAAAGAGGACTCCGCGATTTAATACTTTGAAACTAGTACGTTTCTTATATAAACTAAGTCCTAAGGCATTTTATTAAAACTTGTTAATCCACCAAATCTAGGGAAAAGCGATCAAAAGAGGACTCCGCGATTTAATACTTTGAAACTAGTACGTTTCTTATATAAACTAAGTCCTAAGGCATTTTATTAAAACTAAGGCTCACATCGCATATCGCTATTGGCACACCTTAAATAGTTACCTTAAAATATGCGAGATGTGAAATTGCGATGACAACATTTCCCTTACCACATCGCATTTCGGACATTTAAAAGAACACCGCCAACTTAACATCCGTCGAGATTGCAAAATGTGATTGAGACCTAAACCCACTCTAGAGATAAGTCATAGACAAGTATTTAGGTTCGCTGCATAATAAAAAGCTCTTTACACAAGACAACATGACAAATGGGTTATGTCCTAAAAACAATAGTAAGCGGCTCACATCTTGCATCTCGTAGAAACAATAAGGAAATCATGCAAACATAACACGATAGTGCAATCTGCGAGATTGCTTCGCAAATCGCAAAATCACTATTTTCACAATTTAAAGGCTCGTCACCCTAGAATCTTTCTTCCCGAATTACGATGCAGACATTAATGAGCATTAAAGCTAAGGGATAACGAACCATTAGTGAGCATTTAGTAAAATTTAATGGAATTTATGTGTGAAAATCCATCCAAGGTGATATGATATCTTATCACTTGTATTCAAATAAAGCTCCTTTCTTATCAGCTTTTCAAGTTATTTGTATTATCCTAGCTTATGTTCATTATTATCTCTGTATATCCGATAGTTGTTGTTTTTCTCTGTTTTCAGGGAAAATCCACAGAAGGAGTCTTTGGGAGCAATGGAAAAGAAGGGCAAGCAAGTTGCATCTGAGAAATCAGAAATGACTCCTTTATTCACAAATACTACATGCAGCAGAGAAGGAGGGACCTCTACGTGGGAAACCATGTATGATTTATTATAAGAAGAGCCACCAAGACCTTTGGAAACAAGGGTCACAGCTGACGGTCGTACTTCCTCAAATGCCGCCATTTTTGAGATGGCATGCTCATTTCTGCTTCGCATAGTCACACCCAAAGATAATCCCTTACATAGACATGGTAAAGTGGATTATTGGTCAGGCCGATATCTCAGACAAATAATTTAAGAATAGAAGCCAAGAGGTTATGGGATCTTTTTTGCCAGACAACCTACGGCTTATGTGCCACCTACCAAAGCCACAAGCCATCTACAACAAACACTTCCTTGAGAAGTTTGCAAAAGAGAACGAGGACCCAACAGACAACACCCAGACCTGGTCAAATAATGAGGGCAAGATCAAAAAGGACAAAGCGGGTATGTACTCTACTGCATCTATTTCTCCTCCCCATAGTTTTGCAGTAGCCATGCTATGTAGGATATTTGGCAAGCCCGATAGCACTAAATTTTCTCCAGAATGGCTGTCATTAATAGATGCAGCCGTAAATGAAACCATAATGAATTGGGCCCAAATTTTGTCTAATAATTTAGCAAAGGTAATAATTCATTATAGGAGGAAAAGGAGTGTCTCAATGAGGGTTTACCCTCCATTTTTTATGAGTGCCTATGTGATGGATGCAATTTGTTTTGGTTCAAAGTTTCCTATCATGGGATGGAAATGGACTAGGAAAGATCCACTTCCCATTCATATGTATCATAAGGACATGTGGGAGTCTTAGTTTCACCTGCATTTTTACAAAATTTGTCATGGGGTCATGCTGCCTATCCACAAACAGGTTTACAATCGAGATTCCCCTGGGTTATCTAAGGAAGCTAAGGTAGATATCTTCCTAGTGGCCAGATGGTTTGGAGAGGAAACACTCACATATATCAGGGTTTATGGAAGCATCACCTCACCTTATGTCCTCCCATACTATGTTCTAGACAAATTGATGGCTAGAGAGATAACCTATCAAACAGCTAGTGAGGGTGGGCTAAGCAAAGGAATAAAGGAAGCAAAAAAATGTCATTTGGCCTACATTTCCATTACAGTGTGGAGCATTTGCACTACATGATCTGGGCCACGCATTCAAAGAAGCAAAGATCATGCAATCTATAAAATTACCTAAATTCCTAGGTCACCAATATGACCCAAATGTCACCGCCAAAGACTTCACTACCATGGTAAAAGTGAAGGTATTCAGTCATGAGGAAGACTCATTTGATGACATCTTCCTACAAAAAGAGACATTCGCAGAATTGAAGCACATTTCATCACTAATTTTTTACCAAGAAGAGCTTGAAGCCTTTCATCAATATAGAGAAAGGAGATTGTTAAAGGTCCCATTGGACCAATTATTGATTGAACCAATAAGAGAGCCAACTCCCAGCGTAAGCCTATAAGGAAGCTCTAGAGAAAATTCTAAAGATGATTCCCAAGAAGAGTCCGAAGAGAAGTCTACCAAGGAGTCAGAGAAATTAGAGAAACAGTAGCATAATGGGGAAGCAAAAGCAAGGAGTTAGAAAAGGATACATCCCAATCTATAGAAAAGATAGTTGAGCAAACTTTAGCTAGAAAACAGGCTGAAATTCATTCCACCTCTACCCAGTCAACAAAATACCTGATGATTTATTTCAAGAAAGAATGGGAGAATTTTAATAAAAAGCTCCATACAAAGAATTAAGAACCTGAGCCACAGACTCCTCAACACAAAACAACTCAAGAAATTACAGTAGAAAAAACTGTAAGTACTCAAGAGGTAGAGCACATTCCTGCCACTCCTACCTCTGAAATTGTTTTGAGAATTGAGGAGATTCCTCCTTTAGATATGTTCTATAGCCCAACCCACAAAGCTATTTTCAAAAAGCAGAGAAAGAAGAGGAAGTTGGATGCTACAGCTGCTACTACTCCTAATAATGAACTGATGGATATTGTCTAGAAATACTCACCCATCGACCCATATGACAACCTTACTAAATTGTCTCAGTTTGCAAGAGCCTACGCTACAACGACTATTGACAAAGAAACAGAATTACAAATGTTGCTCAAAGAAAAGGAAAATAAAATTTTGTTTTTGAAACAACAATTAGAGCAAGAAAAATCTAACCAACAAGCAAAATTGCAAATAGCTAAGCTCCAACAAGAATTCGAGTAGATGCAAATAAAACATCAAGCTAGTTTGGCATAAAAGGAAGCGCCGATACAAGAATTAACAGATAAGTATAAGGACAGCCCAAATATTGATTAGTTTATAATCGAAGCGCTCAGCCTAAACTCCCAGCTAATGCATCAAAATGAAATTTTATGCCAAAAGGTATCGCAATTGAGTCCTTATTGCAAGACTAGTGACAAGTTTACGAGTCAAGTTGTTGACATGAGACTCAAATATGATGAAGTCTTGAAAAGAGTCTCCGACTTCATCACCTGGCAGAATTCAGAGGATGGGAGGAAGGTCGATTTTCCTATACTGGAGGAGTCACATAAAGAAATTTTATTTGCAGACTGGGATTCTCGGCTTAGGCAAGCAGAAAAGGCAACAACAGTTGCAGCAGCAACAAACTATGTTATTGAAAACATCAACAAAAATCTACACAACGCAAACCTGGTGGCAGAGTCTGTACCAGGTTTTCTTCCAAATGTCAAACAACTCGAACAACAGTGGAGGCAAGCAATAGGAGAAAAAGAGGAAGCAATTAGGCAAATGACCAGGTTAAACTGGGAAGCATACTGGCAATATTTAGTTAAACCTTACAGCTAGTGGATGACCCTGCAATGCTTAACCTCTTCCACGTAGAAAATGGTGCCATCACTAACCGATGTCGTGTTCACTGGGTAGTTGAAATTTTCCATCAGCCAACCTACAAATCTCAAACTCATGATAGACATCCGCGATCTCAAAGAACAAACGCAAAGGAGTTAGTCACCATGTTTTAATTTCTATTTTTTTTTGTTTTGCACAATTTGAGGAAGGTCGTTTAAACCTCCTCAACTATTTTTGTAATAATCTATTATTAGGATTTATAGTTTAGTATTTAAACCCCTCTCATGCATTTAGAGAGGGGTCCAGAAATTTTATTAGAAACAATCTTCAAAACATGCACTTTTGTCCCTTTGAGGAAGTTCTAGTGAAATGAATGGAACATGATTTATTTTTATCCTATCTAGCATCTTCTACTGAAATTGCACTTTTGTACTCTTAGATGGTGTTGGATTGATTGGAAGTAGGTCCATATTGCTGAAACATGAGCAGAACTTATTACAAATGGTACTTTTATCTCGTGATTTTGTTTTGTTTACGTATTAAGCAATAAATTTCTTCAAATTGTTTATGTATGAAAGTTTAAAGCGTGGTTAGCATTCTTGCACTTTTGTATGGTGATGACCTAAATTTTATGCTAAATATATGAATAATTTCTTATATCTTTCACAATCATTTCAGCTAACTATTTATCTAAAATGATTTCACTTCCTATTGTAGTTGAATGATCTTTATTACCAATTTCTTTAGGACATTATTGTAGATCGCATGTTTCAATTTTATTCTCAGGTATAGTCATAGCTAGATAGTGTTTAAATTAGGATATATGCATGTGATTATTAGTTTAGATTAGATTATTTTTAGCTTAAACATTCCGCCGAACTATCATATATCACCCCATCAACACTATCATAATTTATATTAGGAAACTAGTCCCATTACCCCCAGTTAGAGCCACTACACCAAACAGAAAAAGAGATGCTAACCAAGGTCCAGACCAAGTGGTTTTCCCCCAATGTTGTAAGCAATGCTTTTCAAGGATTCAACACAATGCTAACCTGCAAAAGGAGTTATGGGAAGAAGTAGTATCCATTGCTTGTTACTTAGTTAATAGATCACCTTCAGTAGAAATTAATTGTAAAATTCTTGAAGAAGTTTGGTCAGGTCAGTCTTGTGATTATTCACATTTAAGGATATTTGGTTGTGATTCCTATGCTCTGATTCCTAAAAATCAACGTTCAAAATTAGGTCCAAAATCGAAATGTTATGTCTTTGTTGGGTATGACTATGCGGTGAAAGGATACAGGTTGTGGGATCCTACTTCATGGAAGATAGTCATTAGTAGAGATGTCACATTTGATGAATCTTCTATTTTAAAATCAGATGCTGAAAGAATTGAACAGGAACAGGTATCGCCAAATCAGCAAATTCAGTTGGAAGCTAGACCTTTTTCCAAAAGTCGAAAAGAAGGAGAGACTTCTAGAGGAAAAGGTGAAGAAGATGCAAAGGAAATTGTTGAAGTTTCAGAACCATCTCAGTAACCAGTCACTCTAAGAAGGTCTACAAGGGAAAGGAAAACTTCTAGAAGGTATGAAGATTCAACTTCATCTTTTTCTTTGATTACTAAAGATGGGGAATCTTCTTGTTATTAAGAAGCAGTGGATGATACGGATAGCAAAAAATGGAAAACAAATATGGGAGAAGAAATGGATTCCTTAGCCAAGAACAATACCTAGGATCTTGTAGAACTTCCTAAAGGGAGAAGTGTCTTTGGATGCAAATGGGTCTTCAAATTGAAACCAAAATTTGATGGAGGTGTCGAAAGGTATAAAACTATGTAAACTTTGAAACGGGAATTATAAACTCAAAACGGGAACTCTGGCCAAAAAACCCCGAAAAAACATCAAAAACAGTGCTAAAAATGAAAAGTGTGTATACTAGAACGATGATTTTATTTTTTAGGGGTCAATTTTTAACATTTTTTTTTTAAATGGCAGTGACTATGAAATTTACTACGAAATTTTCATGCAAAATATAGCTTCAAAACAAAAGTGATGAAACTGGAACAATGATTTTTTTTAAGGGTCAATTTTCAAACTTTTTAAAAAATGCTAGTAAAACCAAATTTTTATGTGCCAAACAAAGTTGTTTATGAGGAAAAAAACACATTAATGTTTCTGGTAGAATATCATTTTTCTTTCCTAAGTATAAATTCAACATGTTTTCAACCATAGCATGTTAGATACAAAAGAAATTGAATTTTTTTCAACTATAAAATTAAAAAACCATGACATTATGAATGAATTACATCACTAAATGAATTCAAAAGTCATTATTTGTATATTGAATAAAACATACATTATATCTCTAATTTATTGCACTGTAGATATTTTAAACAATAAAAATTATCATAATTAAGACATATAATCTAACAATATAAAAATGCCTTATAACTTCTCATTTAACACCATATGGAAATCATTAATTTTATTTCAAAATACGATGCATACATCAGTTATATAAACTGTCTTAAACAATTATTCAAAATCACTCATTTTCTTGCACACCATCAGAATTCACATCTTCAGATGAGTGACTGGATGTTGACGAAGATGTTCCATATTCTTCTCTTTCATCAACTAGTGCCCCATCTGAGTCCACATGCATGCCCAACACTTCAGGTTTCAAAATTCTTCTAGATCTACGACTGGTTTCAGCAGACTCCCATCTCAACACTGTTCCTTCTGGTAACAACCTTTTTCGAATCTCTATTGTCTTGAAGCGAAGATTTCCTCTCTTTGTTAAATTGAAGTCATAAACAAGTATGTCAACATCCTCCAATTTTAATATGTCTGTGCAGCGGCGATTTATATTTGTACCCTTTCTTTTTCTCTTTCTGCCATTTTTTTTGTCAACTACCATCTCTGGCTTATACACACCATTGAATGGGTGTGTATTTGTGGCATACCAATGTACTTCAACACTTGTAACATCCTCATTTTCTGTAAAGACCTTTATAATTTTAGCAACCCATAATGGATAGCTATTGAGATCTCCATCTGCTAGCAATGCAATCATGCAACATTCCTTAATATCATGTACTGAACCCCTGTAAAGGTCTTCCATGGCTTCACGTTGTGCACGAGACCTTATGGAACCAATATACATCTCTCTTTCCTCTACCTGTGAAGAATTAATAATACCTTGAGATTGTTGTTGTTCAACAATGTTTATTTCCTCATGTTCATTTGACACATTTTGTGGCCAAATAAATGGATTTTTTAAAGGTATATCTTCATTTGTTGTTGTTGAAATGATATCACTTTGATTATTGAAAAATGACTCCCACCAAACCGAATCAGCAATGTCAAAGTACTCATATGTATATCTAATACATTTTTTAATTTCTTCTAGGCAATCAGAATAATTTATATCTCTATTTTGTTTGTGTGAATTCTGAACTTCACCAACTGATTGTAATAACAATATTTTTGATGCAAATATTGGATGATCTGGAATGAACTTGAAAAATTGCAAACCTGATGATGGTGCTCATTCTGCAGTAGTTGAATACTTCTTGCGCCATATTAGTGTTTTCCCATCAATTTTTTTGATAGGAAATTGATGTTGGAAGCTAATTTCATGAAGTTGTTCAATGCATTTTCCCTCACCATATGATCCCAGAATAAACCTTCCCATGTCAACAGTTTCTTCCAACACATCAAAAGTAGGATCTGACATGTATGATTTCTTAAGACATTCAATTAGTGATGGCAAGATCCCAACTTGCTTCCTCCTCAATATGACTAAAAAACGACTGAAAATCTGATCAATATGGTCATGAGTGTGCCCAACAAGAAGGAAACCAACCTTTACCTTTTTCAAAATTCTCAATTCAACAAGCATGTTTAGATATCCAAAAACAACTTGATTTTTGTTTTCACGGCAAGTGTTGTCCAATTGTAGATACAAAACCTCAGGAAGAGAACCAAACCAATGAGAAATCACATCATGAATTATGGTTATGGTCAGATTTGAATCATTATGAATATTTGGAGCTGTGAAGTACACCCTTGGCAACATTTTCCCATTGAAGACCATACAACCGACCAAGTGAAACTGAAAAAATTTGCTCCTTTAAATTTTTGGGTGTGCTTACAAAATGTGGTAAAAGTGTTTTCTTATGGTCCGTACCATCAATTATCAAACCCAAATATTTATTTGGATTATCATAACACTTATTTCGATGCTTGTACAGCTTCTTCCTTTTGTTTGTTTGTTGTTCATGATGATCTTGAAGTTCTTTGACAATTAAATCTACACAACATAAAAGAAATTCATTAAGAAATATGTTTTCATAGTTGATGACTACACAATTTTAAAAGTTAAAGTTATAAATGCTTACCTCTTTCTGACCCTTCAAATTTGTCCCTTTTTTATTTTAAAGTAGCACATGTACTGCAAATCCCCATCCTTGTCTTCTTAGGAATACAGACATTATTGAATTCTTTCTTCCATACTTTCACAAAATACTGATATGTAATAAACTGGCCATGTCCCTCAGCACCTTTTGCATATTCTTTGTATAAGTTGTAGATTTCTCGTCTTGAAAAATTATCTGGAATATGTATTGTCTCTCTATTTGGCATACACTGCATGTTTTGAAAAGAAATCTTTCATCCATGACATTGCAGTATTTGATAATGGCCCAAACTGTCTTTTATGAAGTACTTCTGAATAAAATGTGGGATCATTTTCCAAATTTTCTTGAATTCTCGTGAGACAAAAATTCCCAATCGAATGAAACATTTTGAAAGCTTTTCTATAGATAAATAAATTCCCAATATGATAATCATAACCTGACAATGTAGATTGCATGCACCCAACTAAATATGAATTTTGCATGCTTTTATTCATTAACAAATATCTCTTCCTGCTTTCTAATGCAAATTTGAAATCCATATGTTTCAAGCAATATTTTTGGAAACATTCACTTGAAATGAGAGCACTGATAGAACTTCTTCTCATTAGATATTCTTCTCTACCCCTTGTATAACTAGAACAACTTGCATTGATATGAAAAGGTCTGCTCCTACTCCTCAATACAATATTTCTTGACAACATCTCCATCATTGGATCATCATTTGTATAAGGATTTTCATCATCATTAAGAGGAATGTTATCCACACTATGATCAGCTCTGTTTTTCAAATATTGACTTGGAGGATATTCTTCATCTTCTACTTCTTCAGTGCTACTGTCGTAGTCCTTAGAATCCGGACTGAATGGAAAATTTGACTCGATGCTTAATGGATATTCTTCCTCATGTGCATTGCCAGTGCTACTCTCATAGTCCATAGAATTAGGACTACGTTGAAAATGTGACTGTTTACTTATTGAAGATGCTACATCATGTCCTTTGTCACTGATACCTTTATACTCATTAGAATTAGGACTAAGTGCATCATCATGTCCTTCATCACTGCTGCTCTCATAGTCCTTAGAATTAGGACTAAGAGGACACAGTGACACTCCATTCTTTTGAAATTCATCATCACACTCTTCATAACTATTGCTCTCATAGTCCACAGAATTAGGACTAAGTGGACACCGTGACACTCCAATCTTTTGAAATTCATCATCCCACTCTTCATCATTGCTGCTCTCATAGTCCTTAAAATTACGACTAACTGGACAAACACTCCATACTTTTGAAATTCAACATCATGCTTTTCATCACTACTGCTCTCATAGTCCTTAGAATTAGGACTAAGTGGACACTTTGACACTCCATTCTTTTGAAATTCGTTATCACGCTCTTCACCACTACTGCTCTCATAGTCCTTAGAATTAGGACAAAGTGGACACCGTGACACTCCATTCTTTTGAAATTTGCCATCATGCTCTTCAAAACTGTTGCTCTCATATTCCTCAAAATTAGGACTAAGTGGACACCGTGACACTCCATTCTTTTGAACTTCACCATCATGCTCTTCAAAATTGTTGCTCTCATAGTACTCAGAATTAGAACTAACTGGACATCGTGACACTCCGTTCTTTTGAACTTCACCATCATGCTCTTCATTACTGCGGCTTTCATAGTCCTTAGAAGTAGGACTAAGTGGAATCTGTGACTCTTTATTTATTTGAAATTCTCCATCCCCTCTTTCATCAGTGTTGCTCTCATAGTTCTTAGAATCAGGACTAAGTGTAAGAATTGACTTTCTATTCCTAGTGGAAGAATTCCCGCTATATTCATCAATATGAATAGAGTTGTTACGCGATGAAGATGTTGATGGTGTATAAATCAAAACTTCACTATCAGAACAATCCATCCCTTTCAAATACAAGATGTTGAATGATACAAATGGAGAGTCTCCTAAAGATATTATATAGTTTAAAGAATGAAATTTTCCCTCCAAAAAGTTTCGCGAAAATATTTCCCTCCAAAAAATTTCGCGAAAATATTTCCCTCCAAAAATTTTCACAAAAATATTTCCTTCCAAAAATTCTGTTCTACAATTTATTGAAAAATGTAAACTAAATTTTTTTTATGAAATAAATCATTAAAATTAAAATTGTAAACTACAACTTCTACATTAATTATTTTAATAGTTAAAGTATATAATATTTACTAAACAATTGATTTTTTTTTTTTAATTTATATAATATATTCTAAAACAAATTATCCCACATTCAATCCATTGTAAAACAATTCTACAAAATTCGCTTTATAATATTTTAAAACAAAGTATCCCACATTAACCGTACGGTAAAACATCTCTGTAATTTCACTTATATATTAAAATTTCATTATCACTATTACTCACATCACATCTAGGCTTTCTGAAAATCGTTGAAAGACTCGTGAATTTGTGGAGCAACTACATCGATATCAACAACATATTCAACGAAGAATTCTTGCAATTGAAAGGTAAGTTAAATTTTTTTCCTTGAAAATTTTCATATTAAATTAGTTTAATGAAAAATATATATATTTTTTTAAATTAATAATTTTTCTGAGCCAAAATAACAATTACATCCGCCATGAGCATGGTGGGCTCGATCAAACTCAATCACCCAATAGCCGTGGGTGGGTCGTCGTGGTGTCGCGCGGTGGGCGGAGAGATTGGGCGAGGTGTGAGGGCGTAGAGGGCGAGGTGTGAGGGCTGTGGCGCCCACCCCGGTGGCTTGCCCGCCTGTCGCGAGGGTTGGGTAATTCTCAAAATCGCCCAACCCCC
>APFE031018555.1:0-33770 GCA_000404065.3 Pinus taeda
CATTGTTTCTCAACAATAAATAAGCCTTCGAGCCTCATTGTAACACAGTTCGGAACAGTTCAGAGGCATGTAGCTGCACATCTCTTCTCAGAGATAAGCTACCATCGCCCTAGCTGGTTTATTTCCAATTCTAGTTGTAAACATATTTCGGTATTTTCCATTAATGAAATGAAGCATTATTTCTGCTGCATCTTTGTGTATATGGTTATATCTGTATTTTATTGCGTTCCTGTTTAAATCCGGATCACAATACTAGCAGGACCAAAATAATGATTTTCTCTAATAAAAGGAAGCAGAGCCAGCATACTTTCATTTTGAAGAAAACATTCTTGACGAAGTAAATGAGTACAAGTACCTTGGGATTGATTTCAACAACGAACTCAATTGGGAGGATTGCAGAAAGAAGAGAACTTAAGAAGGCTGGAAATAATTATGTGCTCTTCAAAACAAATGTAGAGAGGCAGAGTTATGAGATTGGAAAACGATTAAAGTGCTTTTTGGACTCCTAGTTTGTCTAGTGATGCTATATGGGTGTGAATCGTGGGCTAGTAGCACTCTCGTCTCAAAATGGAAACAAATTGAGAAAATCCAAAAACACTTGATCATGAGCAAGTTAAAAATAAAAAGTTCACTACCTTATGAGATAATGTTGAGTGAAACATGAACAACTCCTATTGAAGCAATTGCTACGGTGCGGCTCATAAGATATCTAAAAAGAATTGAGCAAATGAGAGTAGGTAGATGGCCTAATGTTATCTTCAATGAAGGCATGAGTGAAAGAAAGAAAACATGGATGAAACAAAACTACACATGGATGCGAAAATGGAATATCTACCTCAATTCTTGTCCCACGAATAGCAAGGAGCTAAAGGACTTGTTATGGAGAAGTTTCGTAAAAAGGCATGGGGAAAAGGGTTGGGTAGAAAGAAGAAATATTACATTGAGAAATTCAACCTTATGTGTGATCTACAAAAGAAAGAGTTCATTGGAGCTAGCATTTTGTGGAGGGAAAAGGTTCTTATTTCTCAATTAAGGACCAACTCACATCAACTTTGGTGTGAAATAGGACGGTGGAAAAGGCCTAAAGAAGCTTGGGAAGAACGGGTGTGTACATTTTGCACGTTTGGGGTTGTGGAATCGGAAAAACATTTCATTTTGGAATGTGATGCATTCAAATACATTAGAGAAAGTTATGAGAACATGTTAGCATCAATTTCTTGGCATTGTATTTTTAGCGAGGGGATTGTTGGAAGGTTGGGTCAGCTCATCATCAATTTGAATCGGAAAAGGATTGAATTGCAAAAAGCGAAAAACAAGAAACTAATGGTCTCATAGACTAGTTTTAGCCTTGTGGACCTTAAAATATCATTTCATTTCATTTCATATATTTGGACCACGTTATGATATAAAAAGTATAATCACACAACAAAGATACAAAAATGTAACATATATCATTTAATTGGTATGAAGTATTTAAAATGAATAGTGATTTATTAAAGGTGAAAAAAATATAATATCATAAATATATTGTGTGTCCTGACAAAATGGCGTGTAGAGGTCTGTTGTAAAATTATTTAGTTTTGATAAGTTAGTATATTTGTCAAAAATAAATTCAAAATGTTAAGTTAGGATATGGATGAAAAATAAAAAAAATAAAAAAAATGTTAGGATGTACATCTTATACATATCCATATCAAATAAAATGTTAGGAGTTAGTTGCCCTAAAGAATGGAGGTAAAAGAAAACAAAAAATGTTAGGGAAGCAAAAAGAAAGTAAAAGCTTCAGTTTCAAAAAGAATAAATTCAAAGGTTGCTTGTTTAAATGTGCAACACTAGAAATGTTAAATTTTTTATTAATTGATGATTAATTTCCCTTAAAAAAGGTATTAATCTTTGTTATAAATCTTTTGACATTAAACTTTATGTTATATGGTGCATATATTTGTTTAGGCCAAATTCGCTAGTCAATAAAACATCTTGTCGTCTTTAAATAAAAGGCGCGCATCATTGGATGGTGGACTTACTCCCCACCCAGATCAATGACGAGGAGAAATTTCGCACCCCCCTCGACCATTTCCCGGTAACGCGCAAGGGAGGGGGGGGTGTCTGAAAAGTAGTTTTAATGGCGGACGCCCCAACCTTACATGTCACAATCTCACAACTCCACACACCCCCCCCCCACTCAAAACCACAAACCATTTGCTACCCCCTCTGAAATCGCCATGGTTTTCTTCCGCCAACGGTTCTCCATCCCACGCTTTAACCATTATCCCTTGAACAATCAAACACCACCACCTCACATACTTGTTGCCCAGCCATCATATCTGTTCTTTCTATTCATCCATTACAACTCCTCTCCTAAAACATTAAAGCCACTACAGTCATAAACAAACCATTAGCCAAACCCTACATGTTATAAATAAACCTAAACCCATCTCTTTTTCACTTTCGTTTGACTTTGTACTGTTGGTTGCAGGTGAAATAGTTTCCTTACACAAAACCTCTTTCCATTTGATCAATTTGTCACCAGAGTCAAGCAGTATACCTGCTATCCTTTTGGCCGATAACCATCTTACATCTCATTCTTTTGTCTGTCAGCCTCGCCTCAAAAGGGAAATCTAAAAAGCAGAGTATAGAAGAAAGTGTTGCTACCACCACCCCGATCGATCTTGACCATGTTCCCCTTGTTGACTCCCTTTTTAAAATTGCAAATGCCAAGTGTGAGTTTGACTTCAACGAACTGCACCTATGGCTTTGTTGTGCTATACAACAACCCTCCCATTTTTATTATATATAATACAAATGGGGACCCTTTTAAAAATTGAATTTTTCCCCATTTTTTGAATAAAATGCCAACTCTTAGAAAATTGTTACTTTTTAAAGAGCCCTTTTTTGAATCTAACTTAAAACATATTAAAGTCCTCATCACAAATTGCAAATCACATAATTCTTAGTAACAAAGTTAAGCACATTCAAAAAATACTGATATGCGACTTGTGATTGAACTTTCCATGCGACATCACGATCGCATATCGCACATCAGAGGATATTACGGCAAGAGCTTAATTGTTACCTATCAAAACTCCGATATTACGATATCTAGATATTGCGATCATGTGATTTTGCGATATCGCATATCGCATATCGCAAGATCAATCAACAAAGTTTCATTCGCACTATATCTTAAATATCTGATATGACGGATTTGACAAATGTTTAATAGTTGGACACGAGTTAGGTCAGAATGATTTAATACGGTTATCATCCCTATGCATGTAATCATGGTGCTCATTATGGTTGATTAATGTTGAACCCGCTCCCAGATCTTTTCTTACAAAGTTCAGTCATTTCATCAAATCTTTTATTTTACACGACAATTAATTGTTGTTGGTTTTAATAGGAACTCCACTCAAGTGATGTCCATTCGAAAGGTGATGCAGAAACATACCAAGCAATCTATTGCAGAAACTGAAAGCACAAATTTGTCGTCCATTTTTATAGATACAGTATGCACTGCACATGGAGGCGCCATTGCATGGCAGACTATCTATACTACGCTAGAGAATGAAAACCCTGAAGTAACATATATTCGACCAACTGCTGACAGTACAGAACCGTCAGGAGTACAGTTCAGAGATGTTGCATGCTCTTTCCTTCACCGAATAGCAGCAAGGGCTAGGCTCTTTCCATACACAGATATGATAAGATGGGTAGTAGAGAATACAGAAGTGGAAGACAGACTTATCAAGATAGCTAAAAACACAATCTTGGGTTCTTTCAAAGCCGAAGATTTACAACAAATGTACAAGTTACCCGATGCCCAGGATATTTATGACAAACAATTTGTTGCAAAGTTTGTAAAGGAAAATGAAGACTCATTTCAAATGGTATAGGAATGGAGGAGAAGAGACAATAAATTCAAACAAGATAAAGCAGGTATGTACCCCATTGCTTCTTTATCCAACCCTTATAATTTCGCTGCCTCTATGCTATGTAGGTTGTATGGTCTCCCTGATAATAATAAGTTCTCGATCAATTGGGTTCCTTTAATTGATTCTTGTGTTAATTCTCACATTATGAATTGGGCAACCATTCTGTTTGAGAATTTGGCCAAAGCGATTACTGAATATTGCTAAACCAAGGTTGCCTCCTCTATGCAGTGCCCTAATTCTTCATGTCTGCATATGTCTTTGATGTTATTTGTTTTCGCACTCATTTTCCAACCATGGGTTGGAAATGGACTACCAATGATCCTACTCCTATCTTCCTAAGTTATAAGCAAATGTGGGAACAAGATTTTATTCCACATTTTCACCAATTATGCCATGGAGTTGTTCTTCCCTTACATCACTTATTTTTCAACAGAAGATGTCCGAGATTCACAAAAGAAGCTATCACAATCCTCTAAACAATCGGAAGGTATTTTCTTGAAGAATCATTCTCTTATATCAGGATATTTGGTAGCCAAGCTTTTCCACATGTCCTCCCTAAGTATGTCTGGGATAAACTATTGGCAAGGGAAGTAGCATACCAAATAGCAGGAAATGGCCTCACAAAAACATTGAGGGAAATGAAGAAATACCTATGGCCAAATTTTCCCCTTCAGTGTGGATCATTTACCCTCGTTAATTATGCTCATGCATATAAAGAGTATCATAATTTACAGTTATTAAAGCTCCTCGTTCTACCATCAAGGTCTTTTGATCCATAGCAAGTAGCAAACAAATTCACCCTTTCAGTTAAGATCAGACCTGTAACTCATACAATAGATGATTTTGAAGATTTACTGGAATCAGCCGAGAACTTTGAGTAGATTCTGAATACCTCCCACAAGAATTTTGGATTACTGATCATAGAATTGAAACCAAGTCTTAGGAACAGACTAAGCCAGGCGCGTTATGAGATTAGGAAGCAGAAACAGATGAATTAGAAAAGTTGTTGGATGCATTCAATGACAAACTACATTATACCTCTAAGGTATCATCAACACAAGGACCCACAGGATTTCAAACCCCACCAGGGAAAATAGCAATAGTGACCACTGAAGGTCCAAAAACAAGTTTCCAAGATACAGAGGTAATTCCTGCAAACCCAACTACTAAAATTGTCTTGAATGTAACAGATATCCCTCCTCTAGACGTCTTTTACAACCCTGTTCATAAAGTTGTTGTAAAAAGACAAGGGAAGAGGAGGAGAATCGAAACTCCCTTAGAACATGAATTTTTGGATGTCCTATGGAAGGACACACAAATAAATCTGACCGAACATTTGACTCAGCTATCTCAATTTTCTAGAGCCTATGCTACAACAACAATCGACAAAGCAACCGAAGTCTCTATTTTGATTAAAGAAAAAGACGACCAGATCACACTATTATAGCGACAGTTAGATGAAGAAAGAGCCAACGTGAACCATCAAGCAGAGAAGCAGCTTCATAAGCTACAATAGGATATAAAAGTACTGAGAATAAGTCATGAAAATGACTTATCTGCTAAAAACAAACAAATCCAAGAGCTAAAGAGTAACCTAGCAAAGTATAAGGATAATCCTACTGTAGAGGAATTCATTAATGAGGCTTTAACACTGAATACTTTACTGTCATAGCAAAAGAAGCGCTTCCTCCAACATATATCAAATATCATTCCACATTTGAATACTAGTGAACAATTAGCAAACATCATTATTGATCAAAGAATTGAGATCAATGAACTCAATTCTAAGATCTTTGATTATATTGAATGGCATGATTTAGATGAAGGGAAAAGGTCAAGTCTCCCGAAGATCAACGAAAAACATAAGGATATTCTTTCACTAATTGGGACTCACAGGTGAAATAGGCCGAACTAGCAATAGCCAGATCATCAGGTATTTCAAAAAGCATTATCAAAACAATAAATCACATGTTGCACACATCCAACCTCATAAAGGAGAGTGATCCAAAAACACTTCCTGGTCTTAAATCATTAGATGAGAATTGGAAGAATAAGAGTCAGCTATAGAAAGAAACAATTGAGGGGCTATCAAAAACGGACTGGGAAGCAGTATGGAAACTTTTGGTCAAACCACACAATCAGATCATGACCTTGAATTGCTCCTTGGATGCAGTACAAAGAATGTTGCCACCTTTACATGATGCTATATTTGCAGGGCAGTTGAGAACACAATTCGGGATGCCACCACAAGTCAGGCCAATGTCCGACATTTGTGAGCTGAGAGGCAAAGCTGGTAGTGGCGATTAATCAATGAAGGCCTGAATCATTTTGAGCAGTTTTATTTTTTGGAAAGTTGGATACTAGGAACGAGGAAGGTTGTTTGAAACCTCCTCATAGATCTTTTGTATAATTTATTTTTAGTTAATTAAGAATAGTATTTAAACCCTTCTCATCCATTTAGAGAAGGGCCTAGAATTTTATTAAGAACATTTACAAAGAATGCGCTATCGTAAATTTGTAGATGCCTTGATGGAATCATGGAACATGGTATTTTCAATCAAATATCTTTTTGTTGATCACTGCTGATGCACTATTGTATTCTTTGAGATACTCATTCGTAGAATATTGATTGTGGCCTATTGTCACTGGTCAAATGAGCAGAACGGTACACTTTTGGTACTATTATCATGTTTGCTAAATCTTTGTTCTAGTTTTAGTGATAAGTTTATCTTTCATGAATTATGTATGAAATCTGTCATCTCTATTTGAATTATCAGTTGCACTATTGTACAATATCATAATAGAGAATGGTCTGTTTTATATGTGATCATTAGAATATGCGATATGTTTTTCACAATTCTTTTGATTAACTATTTTTTCAAAGGAATTATCTTACAATATATTAACTCTATATAATCTACGACTGATCTATATCATCATAGATTACATAGACATCTTTTTATATTGCATAAAACTAGCAATACCCCGAGTTAGATTACAATAAATTTAATTCAAAGTTTTGCATCTTAGAATAAAGTTGTGTTAATTTCTATTTATTCTTTTGTGAATCATTAGAAAAAATCCCACAAATCATATAAACCCTATAGGCATTATATTTCTTTTCTTTCCTACTTGTTAGGATATCCAGATGACCAGTCTGTTGATGAACCCATCCTTGGATTCCTTTCCATCTTCAACAAAGATCAACAACCAACATTCATGTATAATTACAGTTAATTCTTGGCTGATAATATACATGAATAATTCATGAATCTCACTATACAGGGAGTGTTCAGCTACAGCTCTGTAATTGTCCACGTGTTTCTTTTTCAACAGGGAGATCTTTTGCCCATCAAGCTCAGTAAACAAGATGAAAAAGGAGTGAACTAATCAGTGATTCATTGGACCGAAATAGTCAGGACCACTTCCACAAGCTCTTCATTCTCAGATTTTATAGATACATTCATACATCCAGTGGCACAACTTCTCAACAGATAGACCAAGCCAAGGATTGGAGATGAAATAAAGAGGATTCTACACTAAAGTGAGAAGACTAAAATTGGTGACTAATATTTATACCAGAACTATATAGAGATAAGGGTATATGGTTGCGAGCTTGCACCATATAAGTTGCTCAAGTATGTTACTATGAGAATCTTTTCTCTGGAATATATTAGGTAGATGATCAACATGGACGACCTGCACTTTGTGTCAGGCAAAACGAAATCTTAGTTTAAAATCAAGTCAAAGATTGGATCATTCATTTGCAACACTAGATCAGTTGATGTTGAGGCAGATACATTGTTAAAGAAAATGAATTTCCAACCTAGCTTTACTTGGTCTTATGATCCTGTTGGTATAATTTCAGCCTTGAGAGTTGAATTAAAAATGACTCCCTATAATCATACTCCATGACCAGAAATAGAAAATTTCATGAATCAAGAGTAGTGGGCTAATTGGACACTTCAAGAGGGGGATGGATAGGTTTTATCCACCCCCAATGAACAGACTCTAGTTTCTTAGAGCAAGCAACAGAAAAGGGTGAGAGAAGAGACTTTATCTGCTGAGGAGATTATGAAAGGATTAATTTTACAACAGAAGAAGCCAAAGATTGGCTTGACACCATCAAAAGAATAAAATCAACCAGTTATAATTGATCTTAGAGATTCAGAAGATTCTACATCAGCAGGAGCTAGTGTTCCAAGAACTAATCCTACAGCTTCACCTTCTAGGGAACCTCTAGAAATCATTCAATCTACAGGAACTAGTTCCTGAGATGATCAGAACATCTTCTCAAGGTTCCTTGAGATTAAACAAAAGAATGAGACTTTGAAGTCTAATGTATATAACCAATTCTGGAAACAAACATCAACTTCCCAACATAGGCATATTTTTGCTTTAAACAGTGAGAAAGGTAGAATTCAGATGGCTTTCTTGCAAGCCAAAATCCCATTTCCTAAGTCTCCATCAGATTATAAAAAGACTATGTTTTCATTTGATGCCATTCAAATCCATCCAATTGACCAGATGGATATGCATAGACAGACTGTTGATATGTTTTTTTCCGCCATGACAACTACAACTATGTCTCTTTCCAAACATAGGACTGCCCTATCCAATGTTCAATCTCAACTCAAGATAGAAAAGATTTCTTCATTAACTAAAGATAACAGAGGAAAGGCACTGGAGGACTTAGTGATTAAAGTAGGATATGATCCCAAAGATGTCAAAGCTATAGAGTTAGTCCTAAAAAAGAAAGATGTATACTTTGCTACATTAAAGAAACAGATGAAGCTTCCCTCTACAAAAGATCCTCTAACAAAGGACATAGCAGAAAATGAACAGTAAAAGGAGGACATGCTCAAGCTTATCATTGAGAAAAATATACAACTAAAGAAAATGGAAGAGCAGGTTGAAGAGTTACTAAAGGAGAAAGAAGCAACACAACTTGCTATGGTTCCAGTCACAGTAGTCCCAATAGTAGTTGTAGGTACAGAACTCAGTTCATCATCAACAATCATTGAGTCTACATCAACAACAATTGATCCAACAAAATTATCACAAGAATTGGCCATACAAAAACAGGAAAATGAGAAGTTACTGCAAAAATTCCAAAGTCAAGAATGATACTTTGTATGTAGAGGAGATGAAAAAGTCCCACATATTGGAACTTAAGATCTAGAAGTTGGAAAGTGAGTCTTGTTAGCTTCCTATACCAATAGGTTTCATTTTTCATGATTGACTAGGGAGGTGCCAAATATGTTCATCCTTGTTATGCTGCAAAGGTTCCATATGTTGATGAATCTTCACTATGTATAGGTGGTTAACTCTTGCCACAGTTGATTATTAGCCAGACAACTTAATCCTAGCTAGATCATGTTTGAATTTCACTTGTCTTAGAATAGAGAATGAAGGTCTGCACAAATAGTTTAAGCTTGGCAGGCCAGCAGTTAGGCAGAGAAGCAAAGGGTCTCAACAGCTTAATCTAAGCCCTGGAAGAAATAAGGGTAGACTTAGATAGGAGGGCAGCTAAAAGAAAAGAGAAGAATCAGGGTTTGCCAGTTCAAGTGCACCCAATGAGAATGAAGAAAAAATTCTAGGTATACTAGGTTGGGTAGGCAGTTTTGATGGTATAGAAGCATGGTTTATGAGCAATTGGCTCCTTGGGAACAAATGGCCATCTCATAAAATCATAAAGTACCATGGCAAGGTGGCTACAAAACAAATGGAGCATGACTAATTACCCTCCCCATTTTCCCAAGAAACACTTACTAACATTCCCCCCCAAAGGGTAATGAGATCTGCTCATTACCTTTAGCCCCTTTAACCCACTTCATTCCATGGCAAAACTAAGTGAAAAGATGTTTTACCTAGGCAAAACAAGCCACATTTCTTATGTAAAAAGTCTTTATTCTATCTTACCAAAGTTTCCTAAGCTTCACCATTTGTCATCCTTTCCTCTCCCCTTGGCCTAAGTTTTCACTTTATAAAACTTAGCCTAAGCCATACAAACCCATCCCCCACAATCATATTAACCTACTAACCTTATTATATAACTCCTAGGTATAGCTTCTCCCCCCCCCACTTAGTATATAAATACATGGAAAAACCCCAAAAAATAAATACCACGACCCTTGGCTAACTATAACCATATTTTAAATTTTCTTTAGGGAGTTATTGGCCCACCAGGGGCCAATAACAACCCTCCACGTTCCCATCGGGACTTATTTGGCTTCTGACTAAATAAAAATCCAAAAACCCGCATTTTTGCCCAAAAAACCCACTTTTCCAAAGTCCGCGAATACACAGAAAAACCTTACAAATTGCAAAAAATTAACGTGGGTCCATCGTTGTTAACTGACCGCCACCTTAGTCGCCCACCAACAGTCCGATGCCCGCTCCCAGATCCGATGGTAGTCGGCGATTTCGGAAACCCAAACTTGCTGAACAATAGCGTCCAGGGGATTGGTGGTATTTCCGCCGTACCGAGGACGCGTGTCAAGCGCCCGGTCTGTTCGGAACCCCCTCCCCCGCAACCGCTTTACCCCAAAAGCAGTGTGATATTACCGCTTACCACCCGCCCCCTCCCTACTGACACCACCCGCCATGTCACCCGCCACGTCATATGCCATGTCACCTGCCAGGTCAGTGCCCATACCCCGCTAAATGAAAAGAAATGATGTCATGCTAACGTCATCCCAAAAAAGCACCCCTAACCCAGCAAAGTTAAATTTTCCGGGTAAAAAGGGTAAAAGTGTTGTTTTTACCCATTCTAAGTTTATTTCTTGTACACACCTGTGCATGTGAATTACGTCCAAAACATCATTTTCGACAGTTCAAATCCGCCAACCAGCAAGCACATTGCACAGCTCGGCCCCTCGACCCACCTAGTCGCTTGCAAGTCGCCCATTTCGCCGAGAAAACAGGTATTTACTAGCAATTCGGTCCCGACCCTGTTTTCCATTAGTTTCTCTGTAAATTAGCACCAGCGCCCATAATTTAAAGGAAAAAACACTGTGTTGCTACCCAAAAATCCCCCATAAGCCTCTGAGCTGCCAAATTCACTATAAATCCACACAGTCATCTAAAATTGATCTCGTTCGGCCTTGTAAACTCTCCAAAGAACCCCCAAAGCTGTCTTTGCCCACTATTGAAGTCCATTGTGCCAAAAAAGCCCATAGCTCCTGCTTCTCCAGCTGTCATCAATCCACAGAACTGAATTGTGGCCAACAAACCAGTTCTAACGGTAAAAATCCCGGAGAAATCCTCAAAGCCATCGTCCTGCCCATTTTTACCTACACATACTCAAAAGTTCCAATTCTAATAGCAATAGAGCCAAGCCATGGAAGGTCTAGTGGCCTTAAACATCACTCCCCTCAATGCCCCCCACAAAGAGTTAGAACATTTGCCCTTGGCTGATAGAGATTACCTGATCCAAGACCTTGTAGGTTTCCAAAACTATCTTCAAGCAATCTGTGAGCTTAGAAATATTTACTTAAATCAAGATGATGTTTGTGGCATTTGGGAGTCAAATCTACCCAATACTACCTCCCCTCTGTGAATATATTCCCTGAGATCATCCACCTCTGTTGTGAGAACTATGAGCCAACAAACAGAGCAGTTAAAAGTCCATCCGGGACTACTCTTTTCTATATCACTCCTGACTCTATCAATCAGATGCTGAACTTTAAACCAACACACCTCCAGTTTCCTCTTACCATGAATTACTTGCTGGATGAAGGTCCCAAACTCTCCAACTCAGAGATAGCCATAATTGCCAAATTGTTCATGAGGGCAGATAACCAGCCCAAGGAGCCACCTCCTTTTCACTATGCCTGCTTCACTGAAATGGGTAGATTAGTGGTTGATATGATATCTTTTGTGTTGGGGTTTAAGACAAGTGAGCACATTGATGAAACCATATTGGTTATGATGTCTATTTTTACCCCAGGGCAACCCCCTGCTGTCAAGTACAATTATGCCAAGTTTATTGCCAAGAAGATGCATGACCAATTGTTGAGGCTAGACAGGGAGGGAATCTTCAAATATTCTTCTTATATCTATCATCTATTTTTATATTACCAGCCAGATATCTTCACATTCCCCATTAGAAAATTGGACCATAAAGGGGAGAGGAGGTCTGTTATTTTTTGGACCCCAGTCTTTCATGATGTATGCAGCTCTCCCTACTCTTATTGTGAGTTTGTTGTTCTATGTGTGTACCCAGTCTCTTGCCTCTTGATGAGAACTCCTCCTCCCAGACTGACACATGATATGAAAAAAATACTACAGCTCTCCAAGAACTATAAAATAGGTGACTGGTACCTCTACCAGAATCACACTATTCTCAGTATATATGGCTGTGAGTTGTGCCCCTACAAGCTGCCCAGATATGTGCCAATGAGACTGTTTGCCATGGAATATTTCAGGCAATTCATCAACTCGGATTTGAGTCATTTCCATAGCACAAAGAAAAAGGCCCGATTGAAACTCAGAGACCAATTAGGCCCCTTTGTTATGAATAAGAAAGAGGGATGGAAGGATGTTGATGAACTATTGGGTCAAACATTCAGACTCAAGAGAAGCTTTTGGTGGGTACCCTATGACCCATATGGCTTTATCAATTCAAGAAGGGTAAAATATAGGCTGGCACCCTATGAACACTACAACATCCTTGACATAGAAAAGTATGCCAACCAAGATGAGTGGGTGGAGGGCACACTAGTTGAAGAGTTAACTAAGGAAGAAAAAATGGAACAAACCATGAAAGATTTGGAAAAAACTCTTGACTTGGATTCTTTTGGGCAGGTGTCTTTCAAAAAGCCACAGCAAACCGGGGAAAGCTCATCAACTGGCCACAATTGCACAACAGGTTGCCCAAGAAAGGACTACACCAACAACAGGGACAACAAAGGGAAAGGAGTTGATAGTTGCAGAACAAGAAACCATGGACGAACAACCTACTACCTAAAAGGAACACAGTCAAGGGAAAGCCCCTTTACTACAGACACAAGCACCAGAGGTACCAGCACTGCATACTCCTCTTCCTGAGGAGAGAAGTAAGAAAAGGGACTGAGAAGAGACCACACCTGCAAGTGGGTCAACAGGGAAACAAGAGGCCAAGAGGCAAAGGGTAGATCCTCCTAAAGAGGACACTGTGGAAGACATCACTGAAAGCACAAGAGGAGAGAGGGCCATCAACCAACAGACTTCTGCTAGTTCTCACAGACAAGAAGGAGGGAGGCAACATGGAATGGAAGTCTCCTCCTCAAGGTCACAAGCCAAGAAACCATCAGACATCAAACAATCATTCATGGAGATTAAGGCTCAAAATGAGTCACTAAGAATTCAATTATATGATCAGTTTCTTAAGATGACACCCTCCAAACAACATAGACTAATGGCAGCCTATGAAATCAAGGAGGAGAAAATGATTTTAAGTCATTTCAAGCCCAAGGTTCAACAACCACAGTCTACAGCTGATTACATAAGGACCAATCTAGAGGTCCTTGCCAAAGACATACACCCAATGGACCAAATAGAATTGCACAAACAAACGGGTGAAATGGTCTATGCCACACTGGCAGACAAGGCAATGTTGGCCCACCAATTAAAAGAGTCATTGAGTAACACATCTGCTCAATTGGATTTGGAGAAGATCTGTTCTCTAGCCAAAGACAACCGAATAAAGACTCTGGAAGAAATAATTGTTGAGTTGAGACATGATCCCAAGGATGCCAAGGGCATCAAAGCATTGATCAAAAAGAAGGAGGAAGATATTATTTCCCTCAGAAAGCAATTGAAGCTGCCTGTCACCATGCATCCCCAAACAACAGAACTAGCACAAGAAAAAGCAGAAGAGGATGTCATGGATTTATTGATGAGAATGAACCAAAGGCTAATGCAGATAGAGAAAGAGTTGGAGAAAGCATTGCAAACTAAGAAGGGAGAGTCGACCTCCCAGCCACCCGAAACAACTCCAACAATTGTCTCTGCTCCCCCCACGGACACAGCAGCAAACCCTCCCACTGAGCCAGCATCAACAATAGGTACAACAACTAAAGATGCTACAGCATCAACAACAACAGAGCCTGAGACCAGCATGAGGATGGAATAAATGATGAAGGCAACGAAAGAGCTAGAAGCCCAAATGTCAAAGCTCAAAGAGACAAAAGAAAGACTGGCCAAGCTAGAAGTGAGCTATGACAAATAAAAAATAATAGTGGCAGAGAAGACCAGAGAGGTGAAGGCCCTGGAGAACAAGGTGAAATCACTGGAAAAGGATCTCACCTTGCATAAACCTCTGGAAGACATTAAAATGATTTTGTGGACCAAGATTGGCCAGTCCATTACTGACCAATGGCGATCAATTCAGACAATATATGAACAAATTGAATTAATAGAAAGGGCACAAGAGCAAATGGAAAGGGCCTGGGCATCATTAGGAAATATTCCTGAGCAGGCCAATAGGCTCATCCATTTTTTGAACACCAATACTAAGGAACAATTAGCAGCTTTGGAGATCACTGACAGGACAGGCACCATTTTGACAATAAAGAAGGTGCTAACAATGAGAAATCTTATACAGAGTTTGGAAAGAAAGTGTCAAGAGATGCAGATGGATATTAATGCCTTCATAGAGAAATTCACAAACTTGCAACAAAAGGGTCTACCCAGTTTAGTAACAAGCAATCAAAAACTGATATCACATCAATAGTATGCTCATTGGGTGAACATGTATGTAACAAATCAGATCACTGCATCATCCAGTAGCTCAAAAGACACAGGACCTCCTTCTGGACAGAGCTTCTATGACACATTGGAGAATTTTTTTTATAGAACATGAAATAAATCATCTTTTTGAAGTCAAGCCTAATTTTTACAGGTATACTGATGATGATGAAATACTTGTAAAAATACAAAGACATCGGTTGCCTACAGAACAATGGTGGCAAAGTATGCTGGAAGTTTTGCCTAAGTAAATTTGGATATTTTTGCCTATGTACACCTGGTCAAAGAGCAAGACACGTGGCAGATATGAAGGAAGGAGCTCAAGCGAGGATCAGGACACATTAAAGATGAATCAAGAGCAGGTGAACAGATCAGGACAGCAACGCAGGAAAGCAAATCAAGGACATAACTACCAGCCAAATTCCTGGGTGAAAAGTATAAAATATCTTGTCAGTTAAAGCAGCCAGCACAACCACAATAACTCCTACCTTTATTTCTGCATTTATTTTTCTGACAAA
This sequence comes from Pinus taeda, assembly GCA_000404065.3. Lineage (NCBI taxonomy): Eukaryota > Viridiplantae > Streptophyta > Pinopsida > Pinales > Pinaceae > Pinus > Pinus taeda. Next base: position 15,182 of record APFE031018555.1, read on the forward strand.
GTAGCTGAAGGAAGTTATTGCTCCTTATCTTATCCTCAAGATATTTTGTAAACTCTCTTTTTGTATAAATACCCCCCAAAGAATGTTTTCGGGGTTGGTGATTCTCCTATTGAACTGCGCTGTAACTCAGATATTTATTAATACAAAGGGCGTTGAAATGGATTGCTACTGGGAAAAAGAATAGCCTAGAACTTGTTTAAATACACTCTGTGTTCAATTCCTGCTGTTATTAATGTTTTCTTCACAATTAGCATAAATAGAAATTCTTAAATGCTTTTGTTTCTACTAATTCATTCATTCTGAAAATTGTCAAGGAATTCTTTACTGCTCCTTGAAAATATTCACGCATCTTCCCTCTGCCACCATGATAAAGGATTCTTGACTGCCCTTTACCCCCTGGCTTACATCCCATCAATCACTAACTTTTAATATTGTTCCAAATGATTATCTTGCTTTGTAGTATTGCCAATCATCACAGAAACACACTCAAACAGTCCATCTTCATAGACTCCATTGCCCAATGGAATTAACTCTTTAAGAATTGCATCCTACCTCTATTTGAAATCACCATCCAAACCCATTTAAAACAAACCTCTGCACATCATAACTAGCATAAAAACTTCAAATAATCAAAGTTAAATTATATAGAGAGAGCCCTCTCTGGATGCACTTTGGCTAGAAATTGCATCTAGAAGATTGGTTAGTGGTTACCTCGGTTGTATTCCCTTTTCTCACAAGTTTTGGGGAACAACCTGAGTGATAACAGGGTGACACATGGCCAAGGATGACGTCAGGTTGCAATAAAAAATAGGAGGTTGATGGATATGGATGCTTTGTAATGTAGTGCACACTTGAAAGTGCCGAGAAGGGGGCTTTGATACAAGGTTAGCGCACAGTTGCACAAAGTGTCAAATAACCAAGGGCATGGCACTTGGGCAAATCATAGAGGGCTAATCAGCGATTAGCGAAATGGAAATGTCACATCACCTAAGTGAAAACCATGATTGGAAATCTTCGATAAGGGTTGGCCCATGGTATAAAGGAACCTAAAGGAAAGGGGCACTAAAGTAGCTACAAAGGAAAAATATCCCCTGGGCCAAAACAAAAGGCCTTAGCACCTCAAAAGCTGAGCAATGGGTCACATCCCCTGGTTATATGAGAGGACATGTAGGAAGGGGCTAAAGCTAAGGGGACCAAGGAACCCATAATTTTCCTGTTTTGTAATGTTTTTTAGTGCAAAGGGAAAATAGAAAGAATCCCTGATTCAACATTATGGTGGTATTACTAGGCATTTCATGGCCCCGATAGTGTTCTTCAAGAAGCCTAGAGAGACAAAGGTGTTACAAAGTATTTCGTCACACCTCCTGCACTTCCTTGTTTTATAAACCGAGTGCCTAGATATTGGCAATTATACAGTGTGCCCATCCTGATATCCAGTTGAGATCCTCCCTAAAGACTTAATGAAAACATGCCTTGAGCATTCCCTGAAGAAGTAAGCTCTAAAACCCTAGTTTCGAGATGAGCGCGACCCTAACACGGGAAACTAGTGCTGATGGAAAGTTTCATTATACTAGCCTCATGGTGATACCTTAAAGGAAAGTTTTCCCAAAGAGGCGAAGAAGCTTCGTGATCTAGAGGCTTCTAGAATGATGATTTGGAGGTTGTTAGTTCAAGATGTGGTCAAATTCACAATATTTCCCTTTGATCTTATCCCTATTTGCTACCTCCTTGAGATGAGGGCCTTCCCCTATCTTTGGAGAGATCATAACTCCCGCTCCATACCTATATATTCATCCTATCCCATTCCCAAATGGATGGTCTTTGATTATTTGCATGCTTATGCTGAGATAGTGCCTACATGCTACTCATTTGTCTTGGAGAAGGAGTGCTTGGAGAGCTTGACCTTGGACTTGGACACTCATTCAAGGAGGGATTATTGACATCAAGGCTTGGTTGTATGCTTCCTCTTTTATCACTTAATATATACATCTGTTGGTTCACTTTCCATAAATGATTTGTTAATGCATCATTATCTTAATGCTCCTTGATATATTAATTGAATTACTTTCGATTATGTTTGTTGCACTTGTATGATTTTTTGTGTCTTTGATCTTTTGTGCAGGTATTCAAATGTTGTGAGTAGTAGAGCTGAGCCTGAGGAGTGAATGATCAAGATCTTCAACAAAGGAGTGCAATATAACATAAAAATGAGGTAGGTCTCCTTCCTATTCTCTCATTTCAATTGAAATTTAGGAAAGTGTCTCATAGATTGTCACGTAGGTTGCTAGCCCCACTCATTCAACTAGAAGGATCATCTCTCTCCGTAGAGAGGATTTACCTAGACAAAAAAATGGTGACTCCACTGGGGAAGCTATAACCTTTCCATCAATTCCTTCAATCAGATTCCCTAATAAGTTTGACCAACCGTCAATTTCTTGGCTTGTATGCATCGCTCTAGATTTATGTAGTCTTTGGTTTTTTGCTTGAGAGTGTTGAGCCTACTCTTATTTTCAATATTTTTTTCCTTATTTTTCTCGCCCGATGTGTTTTTTACTCTGATAGAAGCTCTGCCAATGATTATTTTCAAATTACGGTCACACTGCTCTGCCTTTCATCACCCTTTTTCCTTTAACAGGTGCACTGATCCTAGAGCATAGAAGTAAATTAGGTTTCTTGTTGTTTTTAGTGGTTTTCGACCTCTATGAGTGATTTTCCAGTGAAATTATAGTGTCTTGGTCTTGATTGTCATCATGATGTGATTGCAATTGTCTCTTATTTTTGTTGATAGGTGTTTGAGGCTATGGTTTCTAAGTCAAGGTCACTCTTCACTCATTGCTTGGCTTGTCTCTATCGGGTTGATTGCTTCTATTTAGGAGTCTTTCTATAGTCAGGAAACCTTTTTCAAGTTGCTTTAGGTTCGTCTTTGCGAATTTATTTTCGTTAGTATTGAGTTATATTGGTGCTTTGAAAATTTCTTTTACTCCATTGCCAAACATATATTACAATTGTTTCTTGTGGTAAAAATGAAAGTGAATGCTTTTTTTGATTTCATTGGTTTGAAAGAAAAGTGAAAGGACTTCTTCACTTGAGTATTTTTGAAATGCTTTTCATTCGAAACCAAAAGTGAATGAAATTTTCATTTTAGTTGTTTTACATTGATTTTTTTTTCTTTGCTCATTCCATTAGTTTGCATTGTTGAATCAAAGTGAAAGGAAAAGAACAAAAATATTAGTGCATCTTAGTGAAAAAAAAGTGATTTTTGTTTCTCATAGGCTTGCATTTTGGCGTTGCATTTTCTAGTGAAAGTGAAAGAGTATATTTCATTTTTACATTTTGCATTGGATAGATAAAGTGTTTTGCTTTGATGCATTATTTGGTTATTTCTCTTCGTTAATTAGTTTAGCCTTCATCGAATGAAAATATTTCCATTTCTCATTTAGTTGCATCATAGGAATTCAAGGGACAACATTGAGCCATCAAATTGAAAGTTGATCCAAGATTAACTTAAAATTTACCTCAATCAACCTTAGGTGAATTTGTAACCAGGTGTAAATATCTAGAGATATAGGCTAGAGACATGTTCGGGCCTCTTTAAGCATGGCAATTGCTATTAACTTCCTACATTGTATCCTGGGGGTGAAATACCATCCTAGTATGGAAGTATATCGAAGGTTCTCTAGTACTTTCATGTATAGAGGAGGCACTTAAGTATGTCAAGTATATAGGGATTCTCTCATCAAATTCTTATGCATTAGACAATGCTAACATAGACTTGTGCTCCACATACTATCGAGTATATATTGGGTGACCCCACTAGGTTGCTATCCTTTAGCCATAGGTAACCGAGTGAGCCACTTTGTAAACGTGATACACCGAACACAAAATTCGAGGGGGGGTGAATCAGTATTATCAAATCAGTTACTTTTCTTTTTTCATACTCAGATTTATATACGTGGCTTCAGTTCAGTATATCCGCATATATACGCGACTGTGTTAAATGCAACCAGCATACATGCAGTAATCTTATGATTCAGTTAGCTTATCTTCAGTAAATGCATCAGAACATTATTAACCACATTAACAATAAACAGGTGTAGTAAAATAGTATAGATCATCACACATAAGAAGCACACATGAACACCATGATATAAGGTGGAAACCCAATGTGGGTGAAAACCACCTGCTGCGATTTGTCTCTTTCTTCCTTTAATAAGAAACTTCTTTTACAATGTACTGGTGCAATCCTTTACCAGTACGCAGGCTGCAACGTGCAGAGAGCTACAACCCTCTCTCATTCTCCAGCTTCTCCTGGAAGGGAGCTACAACCCCCTTTAGCTCTTGCACTAGCCAAGATACTAGTACATAGGTGCTGGCCTACAGAAGGCTACAACCTTCTCTTTTCTTCTAGGGACCACGTTTCATAAATTTTCAGACTGGATCCATAAGTACACAAAAATCACTGTTGGAATACAATCATCAACTTATACTTGCATCATCACCCAATACTGAATCATTGGAACCCTGTCATCAAAACACAGAACACAAACCAGAGCCCAGAACTCTCCAACAACCACTAGAATCAACAGCAACCTGAAACACCAAATCTCATAATGCATACGCTACTTGACTATATCAAAACTGCGTGTATATGCGCTTTCACCAGAGACAACCCACGTATAGATCTAAAGACAATTACTTATACCTTCGTTGTCATATCCAACACGAGTAAGCAGCACAAACCAATAACCAACAATACTAGATCTTCTCACTTCGTCAGACATCCATTCCTTGCACCCCCTTTTTCCTAATTATCTTCTCCTTATATAGGTTAGGCTTCTCTCAATACCATGGACCAAAACCGTGTAGAAACAATACCATCCACCCAATACCTGGGGTCATCATTTCGAACCAAATTCCACGGACCAATACCAAAATACCATGGACAAAATACCACGGACCAAAACCATGCATGCGCTTTTCCTTCTATGAACCTGCATGTATACGTATACGCACCTTTTTCTCCGCTAATCCGCGTATATACGCACTTTCATCATGGTCAACCTGCGTGTACCTCTCCCTTGACCTGCTGCATTCCAATCTGTCATCTGATTAAGTTTCCATCACCTATATCAAACCTCTGAGTGAGTTTTCATCAAGGAAAACATCTGAATCATAATGTCAACACCACATGAATCCCATGAAACAGAGTCGTTGCCTTTCATTAATCCTTTGTAAAAATATACAATGAAGAAATAGAGTTTCTTTCCGACAGTCTACCAGAAGTTACAAGCCAACCAACCCTTTGCAAATATTTTGCATACAATATATAGAATGTGCCATGAAGAGATAGAACACCCAAGGGTTGGGGAGTTACTTGAATCATTACAAAATGGAGGTGGAAAGCCAACCATTAGCTATAGGTGCAGCATTACAAACATGACAAATGGCTTGGGTGACTATTTGCCTTCCTTTGCCACTTGGATAGAAGCCAATATGGAGTGAAAATACTTTAAATGCTACCTTAGTGCCAAAAAAGTTAAGTGTAGATGAGCGGGCCCACTTTGGAGAAGTGGCGAATCGAAATTTCGCGAAACGGAAGTAAATTGGGCCTTTTTTCCTATATGCGCTCTGCCACTTTCTATATGCGCCACGCCACTTTGGAGCCTATTTTGAGGCACTTTCAAGCGTCCAAAATGTACCCAAGTTTTCTTTTCGCAAATCCTATCCTGTCTACTTTCCAACCAAAGTGGAATTTTTAAATTTGGTGCTCATTTGCCCCTCAAAATCTTGATTCTCCGAAGACTGCTTCCTGTGTGTCAAAATAGGGGCAGAGAGGCCATTTTTTGGGTGTTTTTGACCTCTTGGAGACTCAAATCATGCCAAAATTTCTTGCCCAAGCAACAGTAGTCGGGATTTTTCATGTTGAATCCAAAAATACAAGCAATTTCTCATTTGGAGATCCCAATCCTATGCGCCGCGCCAGTGGCACGACGCACAGGGAGAAAAAACCTATGTTTTGACCAAAAAATTACCATGTGACAAAAATTGCCCCAAATTTCTTGAAATTTGGGCTGGAGGTTCTCTAAGAGGCACTATGTTGGGCAACAGAAGCTTAAACCAATATTCAAAGCTGATCTTGCTCTTTTGCCTCTTTTGTTGCTTTTCTCAATTTTGCCTTCAAGCTCCTTATCCGGGCCTTTGCACTCATGTTCCACGCCCTGTAATGACAAACCATCCTCCTCAGCATCATTTTGTCTCTGTTGGTCTTCTCCAGTAGTATCTCCAGGTGGATGATGATCCGCTCTAGCCAGGACTCATGGTCATTTTTTATCTCTTGCTCGAAGGTAGTGAGCTCGATCCTCCTTTGTTGGGCAGCTTGTCGATTCTCACGGATGTTTTGCAGCTCCATGATCTTATGTTGGTTCCTTAAGGTGCTTGTTTCTCTACTCCAAATACTTGATGATCCGTTTTTCCCTCTCCACATTGAGTGACAAGTCTTGGATCTCCGTGTTCTACTCCTAAATAGTCATCCTAAGTTGGGCACTCTCCACCTCTGGATCATCATCCTGAATGAGGATGAAATCAACCTCCTATTCGCCTGATGGCCCCTCATCATGCATGGGCTTCTTTCCCTTGTCCTATACCTGTATAGTTGATGCCAGAAGTGAGGCCCGTTCCACCCCGGGTGGAGATAACACTCGTTTTACTGCTGCAAACAAGTGCCTACTCCCTCTCTGATATGTCACGAATACTGGCATAGTCATGGTCTCATGGTGCTCATATTGATGAGAAGGACCACCTATCTCATGCTCTGGCTCTGATAGCACCTGTGAAGTGCTGAAGAAGTCACAGGAGATGAAGTCCTCCCAAGCAATGCTCTGCAATCCCAACTGATGATCCACCAAAATCAGGATAAGAGCAAAGTGATACACATTGTTAAGCTGCTGCTGAGGGGTATTATGCTGCATGAAGGGGCTCATCCTCTCTATGTTCCTACATATGAAAAATGGGAGGTTCATCATCCTCATCGTGGTAAAGTGCATGAGAAACCTGATGTGATAGGCATATAGCTGAGAGAACCTCCCCTCACAGTTGAAGTACTTCATGATCAATTTCATGAGTGGAGCATAATCATCTTTCAAATATCTGAATGGGAAGACTCTTGTGAGATGACTCAAGAAACTGGCCTTAATGTAAGGATCCTAGTGTTGCCTATCCACCTTCTTCTTCTTATACCATTGTTCTCCAACATTTAGTATACATGTTACCACTGATATAGTTTAGGGTGTCAATATGAAGGTGACCCCGGCCAAGATAGATTGATCTCCATGTAGGTGAAGCACAAATAGATGGCCAACTCATAATGAACTCTAACATTTTCCACCGTTTGACAAAATTCAAAACATGCTAGGTGCTGGAAACATAACATAGCAAGAGGGCATGCTTGTAATTCAGTGAGGGTAGTGGGCTCATCCCTATCATGTTTGCCACTCTTGTGATGTCTCGTGGGAGCCTACTCTTCCGAGGATGAGTCACTTTGTGTCTCCATCTCATACTCTGATGAATGCTATGATGCCATGACTCCTGTGTGTACTGTACTTAGGCTACCCTTTGATGGTGGTGTGAAACTGGGTGCTTTGCGATATCTGCCACCAAGGGGAACAATGAAACAAGGGAGTATTAGGAGGGAGTAATATGATGGGAATAGGGGTTATGGGAAGAAGTTTGTTTAGGGATATGTAGGGGGTTTGGGTATTTGATAGGGTAGGGTTTTGGGGTTTTGGCAAGGTAGGGTTTTGGGGTGTTATGTTGACCAAAGAGTGGAGGGATATGGAATAGGGTTTGGTAGTATTTAGGGTAGGGATAATAGGAAAAATGAGAAAGGGAGGATAGGGAAAAATGGTAGGTGAGGGAAAAATGATGGGTGAAATGGAACCTTGGCACTAACACCACACTTTTGCAACCCTAGCCACCATGGTTTTTGGTGTTTTCTTGTGGTTGATTTTATGAGTTTTGTTACATTAAAACATCGCCATAAACCACCATATCACTTATGAACTTTGATGAACAAGTCATGTCATAGAGCCTACTTGTCAATTTGATGGGCTTCAGAAAAAATTTGAAGTGATTTGGCACGATTTGGGCCCTTTGTCTGTGTGCGCCGCACCTTGGGTGTGTATCATGCCCATTGAAAAAAATACACTGAGGGATGGCTCTGTGTGCGCCGCGCCCTCTGTGTGCACCGTGCCCCTGTGTATATGTGTTGTGTCCTTAGTACTGCCTCCAAACTTGCTCCAAACATGCACGATGCACTCCTAATCACTTTGCAATGTCTCCTAATGGATTTGATTTGCACAATGCTCCTGATTTGGTTGGAAACCTATATATAAATCCTTGGAAGTGATGGGTTAAATTTTTGCTTCTCCAAAAACCCATTTTTCTAATGTTATGTTTTGACACTTTTTCACTGACTTTAAAACACACTGGTTTTCACTTTCCCTTTGAAATTTTAGCTCAAATGATGAAATTTGCGACACTCTTTGCAGGGCTTGCATGATAGGACATTTGGGCACGGAAACCATGCCTGCACCTGAAGAAATCAACTGACGACTTTTTTGAAAATTTTATCACAAATGACATTGTTTGACTTTTCTTCAAAACATAATTTTGAAGAAGATTCTAAGTCTATCCACATGACAATGAAACTCCCTGAATCATAACTGTGTAAGGGCCTCACTCTGGCCTGCATGGCTTTATTGAATTTTTTTTAAGACCAAATAGATGAATCCCTAGACCTAACAATCGAAAATGACTTTTGTCCATTAAAGGTCCAGACCTTGACTATCATGGACTTTGGTGATTATTGACAAAAGACCTGAGCCATCAGGAGCCAGACATGAGGGGGAATGACTAGCATGACCTTTTCTGTCAGATTTATGGCATGCCCCTAATGGAATGAAGCTGAGCGAATGGAGCGGGACTCCTAAATATGAAATGAATAAAGAGTTTTGATCTCTGACGGAGGACTGACCAGACTAACTCTAAGACATGTCATGGTTATTTCATGTATTTACTTCAAATTGTTAAATGGATGAATGCAAGACCTAATTGATGATATAATATCTCAATGGAGAAGTAGGTGATCCTTCTAGTTATGTTTCATAAGTTCTTTCAATCATTTACTCTTTGTATTGTATCCTAGACTTGTAGGTTCCATTGACGCCAAGTGTTTCACAGAATCTTAGTACCGGTTAGGGATGCTCAAGCCTAGTCCTTAGGTTGATCTTTGATTTATAAAAATTACTATCATGTATTTGATGGATTTTGAATGTTTTAGCAAGTTATGGGCAGAGGTCGAGATCCTAGGCTATAAAACTAGCTCAAATCATGGGGTTGCTAGCATAGGTATTATGAGAAAATTCAACAGTCACTAGCACATAGGTCTACGAGAGTGAGTTTTGGTTGATGGACAATGTCATGCCTATAGCATGAGAGATAATTTTAGTTAAAAGATTAAAACATTACTGGGACACTGAGTTGCTAACATGTCTCCTAGGGGTGTTGTTGCTAATGTGGAAGGGTTGTTTCATGTGTTCCATCAATTCCATTTCCTTAAGGTTACCAAGGGGATTGAATCCCTTATAGTGATCTCTCTCATCACATGTTTCTCCCAACTGGTTACTTTCTTGGGTAGACCTAGGAGGAGGGGGTGTTACACCAACCTCAACAACGAGTCACTCATCCTACTCAACCTAAGCAACCTAAAACGCCTGCTCAACTAAATCTAAGCCCGAACAACAAGAAATCACAAGAGGTCTACAATCGGGAGATGTATTATCCTTCTTATGCTTTGGAAATCCAAGAGATCAACCTGTAGTCTCGAAGAGTGCTTCAATATAACCATCCACCTTCTCCACCTCAAGAACTTGAAGAAGACAAGGAAGATAATGTTCCTCAAGTCAGCCCACCTTCTTTTCTTGAGGGGTTGATTCATCCTAGCTAGCAGACTCTAAAAGAGGTTGAACTTATGGGAGAATGGAAGGCTTTTTTTTTTCAAGATACCCCATCTCCAAGTTATTAAATCTGTTCCCATCTATCATACTCTCATCAAGGAGAAATGTTTCAAAAATCTTGGGAGAAGAAAAAGGGACACCCCCACCATAAATGTTGTTGGAAAATTATATGGTTTGATGCTTGGGAGGGTGATCTTCCTAAACTATCTAGACCATGGAAGCCATGTAGTAGATGTGCACATTGATGGCCTTATTGTCCTTAACACCATGATTGATCTTGGGGTTGCAATCAATATGATGACTAAGGAAACCATGCTAAAGATAAACCTCCAAGGTGCTTTGACAAACACCATTGCAGTGTTGTAGCTTGTGAAAAGATCTAAAGTACCTCCAGGGATTTGTTGAAAATTTAATGGTATCAATTGAATCTTGGGAGTATCCTACTAATTTCCTGGTTTTTTAGCCAAAGTCCAAGTTTAATGCTTATCCTCTCATTTTGGGAAGGCCATTTTTAGCCACTACTGATGCTTGCATTAGTTTTAGGTTTGGGAACATGACCATTAGGAATGGAGATTTGTCTAAAAAATTGGTATTGTATCCTCATTCTTAGTCTTCTATTGAGTATAACTTACCCTTGTGGTTAGAAGATGAGGAAGAAGATTAACTGTATCACACAACCTGCCACCCAATATTCAATCTATACATTATTATAGGAGGGGGGAAACTGCTGAATATAATAGCATTGACCACATCATTCAGAATCAACCTCCCACTCCCATACCAATTAATGAGCTCACGAAAGAATGTAGGAGAAGTCCTTGGGGTGACTTATTCCATATTGATGTTGAGCGTGTGTTAAATTCTTTCCATGAGTATTCTGATGCACAAAGAGGGGTGTTAAAGGGTGGGTGGAAGCCCCCTCTGTTAAGGGGTTTGGGGCAGTGCCCCACTAATTTTTTTTTGGACCCTATATTAGATGGGTGGACCTAGCTATAGTTTTTCGCATGGGTTATGCACATGGTTTTCGGCATGATGATTTTCTGCCCATGGTAAATTGTGATGTGTTCAAGGGAAATATGGTTATGGTCTAATCCACGATTAATGATTTGGAGTTTATGAATGATTCATCATGTATATATATGTGTTATAACGTTAAAAAGAGGACAACGAAATATTAACCTGGTAGTCCCAGTTTTTGGATCTAGGGGAAAATATCTATGTATTTATTTTGTGTCTGCGCCATTATATATTTTCTATTTTCAATAATTCATGTGCACTTAATTTTTTTACAGGGCTAAAACCTACAATTGAATCAATTCCATAGGATGTCAATATTGGATAGATTGGCCCATTTAAAACCTTAAATATCAATCCTTCTCTCTCGTCCAAATAGGAAGAAAAATTGTGCAACTTGTTGAGGCAACAATTCAATGCCTTGCTTGGGACTATAAGGAAATAAAAGGTATGCATCTGTTAGTTTTTACTCACCATATTTACATCAAGGAGGGGTACAAGTCTGTGTGCAAAGCCCAGAGGAGGATGAACCCAACCCTTGAGGACATTGTGAAAGAGGAACTACAAAAACTACTGGATGTAGGGTTCATATAGCCCATTTCAAATAGTGAGTAGTGCTTTGGATAATTTGGTATCTACAGATAAATACTAACTCCCTATATAAGTAGCCATATATTAACAATAGTTTAGAGTATTTTAGTCTTTCCCAATAAGAAATAAATAAGATGATAAGATAAGAAGACCTAGTTGTACTTCTGCTTTCCTCTCGTCTCCTTTGTATCAATCCTTCTTGTACTTAATACCCTTGAGAAGAACCTGTAAACACAATAGAAAACAAAGAATCAATCAAAGAAAAAGATCTATTGAATATAAGTGAATGGAATCATATACATTTCACACATTTAAGCATTATAAAAAAATACAAACTTATGGGAGAAAGGTTCAAACACTTCATTAAATAGAAAAAAGAATTACAACCATTTTGTCCGATTCAAACTCATTCCTCTAGCTTGGATCCGATCCACATAACATCAAAAGCATGACAAACTTGTAGCATTACAATACTTTCTTCAAAGCCAAATCTCACAACAACATTATCTCCTTACAATTCAACATAATCCAGCTCCTAATCACTTCGATGAGTGGTCAATTTATAGGGAGGTGAAGGAGGTTTGTCATAAATGGTGGTATTGAATGGCCTTCCACACTTAGAAATAGCTCTATGGAGGAAGGGATGAGAGGATACGATGCATCTTAAATCAGTTCTCATCCATTTTCAAGCTCAGAGGATTTGATAAGTGAGGGAACCTTCTTAATGACTCCAAAAGATAAGAATATTCCACAGACACAATGTGATTTTTTCTCAAACTCAACCAACACTCATGAAAGGAATCCTAAGTGCTCTACAGAGCACTATGGCATGGACTTAACTTCTCTGCACCACACCCTTACATGGGCCTACCAATGCTGGTCCCTCTAGAGGCCATTTCTCGATGTTTTCAAGTCATCGAATTGTCTGAGAAGGACGCATTCAAAGGGGTGACTTATTTAGGGCATGTAGCAATTGAAATTAGGGTTTGATGAGCCCTAAAAACACTGATATGGAAGATGGGATTGATGTGCCCAAATGGATCTATAACAAGCGGGTGTCACCTCTTATGTTAGTTCCTAAGATGAATGGGAAGTGAGGAATTTTTGTGGGTTATGGGGAACTCGAAAAAGCTACAAATAAGGATCCGTTTCCCTTTCCCTTCAATCACCAAGTCCTAGATAGCCTTGTAGGGAACAAATTCTTCTCCTTCCTAGATATATGTAGTGGATACAACCAAATCTAGATCATCCCTGAAGGCCAAGATAAGACCACATTCACATTTCCTTGGGGTACATTTTCTTGTAGATTTGTTACATTTGGTTTGTGTAATGCTCCAACTACTTTCGAGAGGGAAAATTTGAGTATTTTTAATAAATTGGTTCATGACTATGTTGAAATATACAGGGATTATTTCACTCCTTATGGATGTGACTTCAATGAATCTCTCTCCAATCTGTGCAAGGTTTTGAAGAAATGGATTGAAATGAATCTCTCTCTAAGCCCTGAGGAATTTTAGTTCTTAATTAATTAGGGGATTGTCCATGACCATTCCATATCAAAGGAAGGGATAAAGTTAGACCCAAACAAAATTTCCATCATCAAAAGGGTCCCTAACCCTCAAAATAAAAGAGACGTTAGAAGCTTCTTAGAACTAGCCGGGTATCATAGGAGATTCCTAAAACAATTTAGTAAAGTGGCTTCACCTTTGTTTGGTTTACTAGCCAAAGATTTAGATTTCTGTTGGACCAACAGTTATCAAGAAGTCTTTGAAGGTTGAAGGAAAAGTCCCATTCTAAGGGGTCCCAACTGGGCATTGCCTTTCCATATACATATTGATGCATCAGATAAAGTTGTGGGGGGAGCCTTGGGAAAAGTAAAGGATAAGTTTCCTTATGCCATTACTTTATTAGTAAGAATTAGTTTAAATATGATATTAGTTACACTGTTGTTGAAAAAGAGATCTTAGCTACAGTATATTCTTTAAACAAATTTAGGCACTATATCACTAGGTACCAAACTTTTGTTCATACCGATCATGCAACCATTAAATATTTGATGAACAAGCCTAATGTTAATGCTAGTATAATTATATGGTTATTATTGTTACTATAGTTTGATTTGACTATTATTGACAATCCAGGGAAAGAAAATCTGGTTGTAGATTTTTTGTCTAGGTTAACCTTCCCTCTAGGTAATGAAGAGATGGTGGATAATCAACTGCCAGATAAGAACCTATTTTCCATCTTGATGATTTCTCCCTGGCTTGTGGACAGTGAAAGCTACTTGGTTCTTGGGAGGTTACCTCTTAACCTTTGATCTCGGGAGAAAAGCAATATTGTGAGGAAAATATCCCTGTGCACTTGGATTGGGGGCAATCCTTTTATATTAAGACCAAATCAAATCTTGACGAGATGCATAAGGAAAGAGGATGTCTTCAACATCCTCTCAATGTGTCATGATGGGACTTATGGAGGTAATTTGGCTGAAAATAGGAAAAAATTTAAAGTTTTACAAGTAGGTTACTATTGGCCCACTTTACATCAAGATGCAAGGAGACATAGCACTAGATGTGATTAGTGCTAAAGGATGGGAAAAACCACACCCAAGGATGAGATGCCCCTACAACCTCAAGTGGCCTTAGAGCCATTTGAAAATTGGGGAATGTATTTGATTGGGCCAATTGGTATACCATTAGGACAAAAGAAGTACATCATTATTTGCACTGATTACTTGAGAAAGTGTGTTTAGACAAAGGCATTCAAATCATCAACTAAGTAGAAGAGGCTAAATTTTAAAGGGGAAACATACTCTACAAGTTTGTGTATCAAAGGGAGGTAGTCATTTATCAAGGAGAACAATTCACATCCAATTGGATTGAATATCTCATGAAAGAACACCATATCGAAAACAAGATATCCATTTCCTATCACCCTCAAGAAAATGGGTAAGTAGAGGTCACAAATAGAGCATTGGGAACCATCCTCACCAAGGTTGTTAGAAATTAATGGAAATATTGGGTAGAGAGACTAGTAGATGTCACCTGGGCCTATAATACCACTTCGAAAACCACCACTGGATTCAGTCCATATGATTTGGTATATGGGAAGAAAGCTCTGCTTTCTATTGAGTTTGAATATAAAACTTTGAGAATGGAAGCTCGGTTGGACTTATACGTCACCAGGACATGGCAAGAAATGTTGCTCCAAGTAAATGACTTCGATGAGTTTAGAATTAAATCTCCCTTACACAATGAAGTCACACAGCTGCAAAGGAAGGTCTCGAACAACAAGAATATCAAGGAATTTTTTTTTTAAGAAAGGGATTGAGCCCTATTATATGGTTTTAGGTTCAAATATTTTAAATGGAAGCTAATGACAAGATTGTTGGTTCCATACCTACTGGAAAAGTGTCATGAAAATGGATCTGTCAAAATTAAGACCACTGATGAGGAAGGAATTCCATTTGTTGCAAATTTTTACACGTTGAAGTTATATATAATACCCCTATCCAAAGAGGAGTTTAACATTTCAGTCATCAAAGAATTAAATATGATTGGGAGTTTCATAGCTTCTAGTCCACAACATTCCTAGAAATTTGAAAAAAACAATAAGGCCTAGATGAAAACCTCTATGATGCATTTTAGGCCAACTACAGGGTTAAAAACCTCTCTAAGGTAGCCCCCGAGAAAAAAAAGGAAGAAAAAAATAATAATAATCCCTATTTAAAAACCACCCTTGAGACACCAAGGGAAGGCATTTCTATTGAAAGCCTCCATTGAGTTAGCCTATATGTCTAAAAAAAAGAGAAAGCATAAAAAAAGGGAAAAGGAGAACAAGGAAGTATTTTATATCATGTTTGCTAACCTTTCATTTATTTTGCAAAATTGTACACAATGGAAGATTTCATGGTGACAGACCAATACATATAATCTATCATCCATTCCTCGATCCATACATCTCATATCCATCCTCTCCATTCATATTAGTATATTTCTCCACCATTCCATCATCAACAAATCCATTTTTCACCTTCCCTCTGTGATGCTATAGGAATGACCTGTATTGCTATAGGAAGGTCCTGTAATGCTACAAGAGGAGCCTGTGGAGCTAAAGGAGGGTTATTCATGGAGGAAAGTAACCCAAATGACCATCCTGACTTTGAGAAATGACAAATAAAGCCCTCCTATGAATTTTCCATCATACATTCTGTTATCACTGAAAAGATTTCAAAGGAAAAGGTTAAGGTAAGGGAGAATTGGAATTGAAACTTTGTTTTGGTGATTACACAGCAGTTTCGTAGCGTGCGCTGCGAAACTGCTGAAGATAATGCCTAATGTGCAGCAGTTTCGTAGCGCACTACGAAACCGCTGTAGCTGCATATTTTGATATAGTTGACCAGTTTTGAGGAACAAAAGGGAAACCTTTTTGAAAGGGAGTTTATGAGTAAGGATCATCCACACAACACAAACATCTAGCAAGGGCTTATATCTCATGTCATCTTCACATTGCTGAGACAGCTAAAAGGTTAGGTTTGTTAATAGTCTTAGATGGAGTATATGCTCATATCGTCTTTGGTGAGAAGCAATTCATTCCAATGGGATTCTTTGCATCAACTATAACAGTAATTACTCTTGGGAACACTGTGGAAGCAAAAAATATGAAGGATAAGTTAACAAGGCTCGCTACATGCCACATAATTCATTTTGTCATTGCAACGAAGACAGTGAGCTCAAATGTTTATGTGTTTGATTACAGTAAGCATCCATCAAAGGCTCCTCAAGAAAGGGTTTGCAATCCCGGATTGATATTGAAAGGTCATTCTGATGAAGGATATGGTTTGACATGAATTCCTCTAAAAGAAGGTCACACACTAAGTAGTTCAAATGATGCACAATATGCTTCTGGGATATAAACGCTGCATTTGGAAAGAATTTCCTTAAGAGAGTCACACATCAAGTAAGGTTTTGTTTCAGATTTTGATGGTCTTCCTTGGTATAATATTTCTTGAAGAATTATACATTTCCATTCAGTTTTGAGAGGCCTGGGAGCATTTGAAGATGTTTCATGGCATTTCAAGGATGAATACCTTTTTGGCTCTGTTGGAAATGATTGTCATTTTCTCATATGGGACATGCGTATACCTGCACCTAACAAGCATCAACAATAAGTTGTAATTAATCAAAGTGAGGTTAAATCTTTGGCCTTTAATCCATTCAATGAGTGGCTGTTGAGAAAAGAAATCCCAAGACAATCAGAGTTTGGTATTGAAACTGTGATTTTTGGAACCCCTGAAGCAGCTTGTTTTAGCAAACAAACTGTTTTTACTAGTTAAATTACAGAAGTTTTCCTGAGCAGCTGAGAACTCAATTTTGCAAACGGAAAGAGGTGTTTCTTCCTAACATGCTACACTAAAAAAACCTCTTTTATTTTCTTCAAATTCATTTTGAGATGGGAGAAACGGGTGACTAAAGTTGCACTACGAAACTGTTGTAGGTGCAGTTTTTCATTTCCTGTTTGCCACGTGTTTTTCAAGGACAGATTATGAACAGCTGGAGGAATTTTTTACAAAACCAGGAGAGGTTTTTGTTCTAGACCACATGGGCTACAAAAACCTCCTTCAGTTTCGTAAACGGTGTCATAGATAAAGAGATAAAGGCTTTGCAATTTTCAAGGATCTAAACCTAAAAAACAGGGAAACATGTTCCCTAATTTCTAGGGTTTGTCATCAGCAGTTGGGTGACCATGTGGGAGGCTTCATCAAGTTCGACATCATGGAGTTTTAGGTGTCAAATAATGTATTAAATGTTTAGATAAGGTTGTTTTGATCATAATGAGGAGTTAGACTCCTAATTGTTTTAGGTCTCTAGGACTCCTAGTTAGCTGTCTTTTGTATTAAATAGTTAGTTTAAGTGTCAATAGGTGTCAAATAAGGAGGAATTCGAATTCCCCTCATGCTGGAGGAGGAATCTCATTAGTTAGAAGAAGAACTCTATATATAGCTGGAGCAGCAATGTAAAAAGGGTTGGAGATTTATGATAAAAACAGAGTTTTCATGTTGGCTTATGTAAAAAGACTTTGACAGTAATAGAAGCAGTACTTTTTCTTCCCAAGATTCATCTTGTGTTTAAAATTCTCAGAGTATATGTGGTTTGGTCTTTATTCTTCTTGTTTTACAGTTCACTAAATATGCAATCACTCTGAATTCACCTAGTGCTCAGACTCCCTGTGTATGTTTTTTGAATTGAGGTTCTTCTTGAGAAATGTTCTGAGTGTTGAGACATTATATGTCTTGGCTTCCATGATTGAGTAGCTAATAATTTACTGCAGAAGTGTATGACTCCATGAGCTCAATGGAAGAAGTCTAATCTTGTTGTTCCAACCAGCTTAAATTTCATCTACTATTTAAAGAGTTAGCCATCTTTTCTTTCCCTTAATGCATATCAAAAATCTGTGAGAGAGCCCTCTCTGACTAAGGAGGCTAAACCTTAGTCCAAAGCATGGTTTGAAATAGTTTCATGAAATCTTGCTAGGTAGCAGCCCTTAGTACTGGTTTTGTGATAACATTTTGGTGCATCTGCCGGGAGTCTAAAGATTATTCATTCCCGAAATCAAAGAGCTGAACTTCTGAAGGTAGCAGGAGCTCAGAGGAATTTTTGAGGCTGCAAATCTACCTTGGCGACTCCATTGTTGAAGAATTTGAAAGTCATAGATTCATGGTGATTCCACTGGAGTTATGAAGGACCCAGATGCTACCATTCTTATTTCAAGGTATGCATGCATAGATTTTTCAGGAATTCATGGTTTCCCAAATCATTTTCCCAAGGATGCATACTTTCTAAGGAATGGTCCAAATTTCAATGGAGAAGATTTAAGTTTAACTGTGAAGCATATATTAGATTTCTGTGATTTTATAGAGCTTCTTAGAGTTAAACATGAGGATGTTTGCATTATGTTGTTCTATGATTCATTTC
>APFE031018556.1:0-22083 GCA_000404065.3 Pinus taeda
GAATTTGAATTTTTCTTGGTTTTATATATAGTATTAGGTTTTTTCTCATGCTTTCTGTGAATGGCACCGGTGAATTTTATCTTACACCCACTAGATTATCGATATGTAATTTCGGTAATTTTTATTTCAAAAGATATTTTAAAGAAATGCAATGATTTCATTTGTGTATTCAATAAACACAAGATTTTATAATTGAGTAAAATATTTGCCATGCCTGGTGAGAGATTCGCCAAAAAATATATATATACATATCATATTATTGATAAAATCGCCTTCCATTTTTCCTATATACCATGGAGATTCGTCCATTTATTATACATGTAAATTTAGGAGGGGTTCTTAAAATTTTCCTTGACATCCACCCATGGTATTCATCCACCCATGGAATTTTCCCATGGTATTGTAAGTGGCATCCACCCATGGTATTAATCCACCCATGGTATTTATCCACCCATGGAATTTACCCATGGTATTGTAAGCGGTATCCATTGATGGTATTCATTCACCCATGGTATTTTCCCATGGAATTGTGACATCCACCTATGGTATTTCCTGACACATGGAATTTACGTTTGGTATTGCAACAAAAAAAGGCTATAAGTAACAAGTCACATTTCGTAAAAGGACACATTGTCCACAACAATGTAGCCTTTACAATTATTACCTGTTTTAATAAAAAAGGTTTCTTTGTGGTTTTGTTTATTGTGTGTTATCATATTTTTCTTATGGCATTTCAATTTTACAGATCTTGGGGGCCTCCTTGCCCCCAAGATCCATTTATATTTTTTAGACCTTGGGGGCCTCCCCCCAAGATCTGGATCATAAACAAAAAAGTGGGCCCTTGAAATCACCAGAATTATCTTTTACACTTGATACAACGACCTACATGCGAAAATAATACATTTTTCCTAAGTGGCAAATGAGACTGAAACACTTAAAAGGATACATGAAATGAGTCTTGGTGTTTGTGACAACATTGTACAAGACCAAGGAAGGCTTCAAAATTGAGCATATGCCAAAATTTTGGAGGGTGTTGCTGCCGCTACAACACTTGGTGACACATTGGTAGAATTCCAACTTCTCTATTTTGGTTAACTCTTTCATGTGAAGCCTTGGTTCTTCGAGGAGTATTGATTCATTGTGTTTATTATTTTGGAATTTCCACTTACCCCATGACTTGACATGGTCCCCTATGTACCCTGTCGATTTAATACAACATAAGATTTAGCGATATCACAATGTTTTAATTTAGGAAAGGTAGTGTAACTCGTGAGCTTAAGATTTTCAGAGTATAAGTTTTCATCTTTGGTATTGATCCACTACTAGAAGGCCTGGATAGTACCCCAATAGAGTCATGCATGAACACAAACATTACTTCACTGTTAGTGAGCCTGGACAGTACCCTGCCGGAGTTGCATGCTTCACCTCTCTACATAGGAAGCCTTTCTCTTCTGTCACCTTTATTTGTTTATTTTTTAAAGAGGATTGTGCATTGGCACTTATTAATTTTGGGTGGAAGAGGGATCCCAACTTATTGAGATCATAAGAGGTTGTTTCTTCAGAGAAGTATATAAATAACTTTGATTTAGGTTTGCTCGTTTATATTTTTCCCCTTCTCCTTCTCTACTAATTGGATAGGCATGAAAAACCAGAACATAATAACTGACTTTAGGTATAAGGTTTCCTGGATAGAAACATGTTCATGGTTGGACCAAAATTCTCCTTACAGACGGATCATATTTTCCATTAGAACTTCATTGACCAAAAGACAAAACAAACACAAAGAAGACAGGTTGGGGGTTCAGCCAATTGCTGAAGTGTCACAAGACTCTTTAGAATTCAGCCACACGCATTCTAAGAAGCCAAAACAGGTCGAGGCACAACACTTATTCACATGATGAAGACAAAAGGAAATTTAACAATAAAGAAAAACAAGGCAAAAGGAAAGGCAACACACAAAAGGACAGAAAAATATAAGCCAAGAAAAAGGAAATAAAACAAAGGATAATGTTGGAGGAAAGTGAGAAAAGACAAGAGAGGCTAAAGAGAACAAAAGGGATGGGTGCAGGAGGAAAAACTGGAATGTAGCTAATCCTACTCCTAACCTAACAACTAGTAGGTCAGGGCCACGTGTAATGAAATTTCCGGTGAAGCCATCATAGTTGTTCCTGACTTGCATCCACAAAGATATGAAAAATTAAAATGGATATAAAGTAATGTGAAACATAAAAGATAAGATCTTGAATAACTTGCAAAAAATTTTGAAGGTCTTTCCCGTGGGTGGAAAAATGTATCGCAACCACTACTTTCATCCAATTCATATTCTTACCTTTTTAATGGAAACCATGATCAGACAAGCCTCGAAGAATTCTTGCGAATGCACCTTCTTATGTGCCATCTTGCTTAGCAAGAATGAGAAAAGGTTGAAACCTGTTTATTGCGATGCAACTTGCAGAGGAAGATTGGTCCAACCATTTGGTGAATGGATCATAAAATTCATGATGATCCTCTTGAAAACCCCAAAAATTTTGAAAAAATGGATTTTCAATTAGAGGCATGGGATTATGATGAGAATCTTGTGTGGGAAAATAAATGCGATCATATTCAACAGTCATGTCGAGATAGTGAGGAAGTGACATAACCATCAGCGAATGCTGACATGCCTCAACCACTCAGCAAAAATCCAAATAGTAAGATGTTGAACGATGAAGATCGAAGGATATAAAACAACTGTCAATGGATGTACTGGTGAGAAAATGATAAAACAAATGACAGTGACCAAAGACATAATAATGATCAGATGAAATGATTAAAGCATCAGATCCCCAACTTGTAATTAACAAAGGCAAATCAACTGGAACAGTTTCAGAAATGCTCGCATAGTAGAATCGTCTTCCTCACGTGACGAGTGTAACAAACCATTTTCTTGTGACTGGTTTCACATCGTACTAACATCATAATCACCAAGATAAGTGAACATGAATGCTAGTATAAAAAACACATGAAACCAGTCAGGGTAAAACAAGTGAAGAAGAATTTGATTCATCAAATAATCCATGCATTTACTGACACTCAAGAGGATTTCAGGTGCAATGAAGAAAAGGATTAACATCAGAATATTTACAAGAAGGATGAGGAGCTGATTGTTTTCAAAAAAGCGTGACAGGTATGAATCCTTTTTCCAAAGATAATCTTTAAGATAATAAGCTTCACAATCCGATGATCCTATGGCAAATACACATTCTGAATTCAAGTTTGATATAGGATAATTGCATGAAGATAAACCATCTTTAATCCAATCAGAAATTAGATCTTGAAAATTCGAGAGATCATATCCGCAATGCGAAATATATTTCACGAAAGAATTTACATTGAGTGAAACTATGCGAAAAGAAGAGTTTTGCAAAGAAAACCAGATTTGACTTAAGTCGGGGTTCTTACTAGAGTTGCGAGATCCTGACATAACCATCAATGGAAGTTGAAGTGCCCTAACTCCCTGGCAAGTCCCAAAACTTTCCAAAATTGTAAAAGCACGTCTTGAAGATTGAACCAGATCGTGCATAGTGTGAGGACAGTTTCTTTCATTGATGTTGATGAGATCACTATTAACCAGAAGGAAACCATATTTGTCACTGACTTGATCATATTTTTCAACTTCAACAACTAGATTACTCAAGTTAAAAGATTCATATGATCACAAATATGAAGATGTATGAAACGGGAAAATTTCATGAGCAATATGGTTTGCAGAGTTGTCTTCATGCAAGAGAAAATATGACGAGGGACGAGAAGAGTACTTAATGATTTGATTGTGTTCATTTTTATCATGGATCATCTCACCTCCTTGTGTTAATTGAGAAGTTAACTCATCGGATGAAGGATTTGAATAACATGGAGTATCTCTGTCGCAAGTAGGTGCATCACAAATGGTGGAGCACAAGGGATTGTGAGATGAAGCAGAAGTTTTGATACTGGCATTTTCTTTGGTTGGATCATATTCTAAATCTAATTTGGTCAAATCAACATGTTTTGAGGGATCTAAAAAATGAAATGATGTACTTGGGTGTTCGTGATTGTAGTAATCATCACGGGAATGATTGTTGCCTAAGGCTACAAATTAATTGAAAGGGTTGATTTCATTTGATTCACTATCGAGATTACCAGATTGAAAATCATAAAAGAATGGAAGTGCATCATCTTGACAGAGAGGATCCTGAAAAAAATAAGAAATATTGATAGTATCTTCACCTTCCTTCTCCTTTGCCTGTGTAAAGTGACTTCCTTTTACCTGATCACAATTTGAACCAACAACGCGAAAATCAAGAGAGTGTGAAAGTCTAGCTAGTGGAGAAGATTGATTGAGCATATCACAGTACAAAAAGTCAAGGCATGTAGATGATAGAGGATCACAAAAATCCTGATCAGGTTGGAGGCTAGAGTTATGAAGATAACATCATGTTGTAGAATGGGGAAGTTAGTATTCCCCATGGGCTTCATGAGCCATTCTAGGATTTCCTCCATTGAATTTGAGTTATGAGAAACGAAATAAGAATGAGAAGTGGTGAGCTCCAGTATTGTAGCAATAATGCTACAACTCCTGAGGCTTCCTGTCTCTCATTTTATCAACCCGGTTGTTTGTACAAACTTGGAAGCGACGGTGCTATATGCACAAGTACTAGCTCTTGTCGCAGCTGTCACTTGGTCAGCTGGCACAAGTCCGCTAGGGCTCAAGCCAACTTCTATAGGCTCACAGAAGAAGCTTTATCAATGATGGACGAAAGCTAGCTCAAAGGAGACTAAGCTAATTGACAAAAATGAACTAAAAGTAAATCAAAGCATGTAACCCTAGGAAACCCTAATTTGACTAGTCTAATCTATATAATGCAATGAGGATGAGTAATACTTCTACCAATGCTGCTACTAC
This sequence comes from Pinus taeda, assembly GCA_000404065.3. Taxonomy (NCBI): domain Eukaryota; kingdom Viridiplantae; phylum Streptophyta; class Pinopsida; order Pinales; family Pinaceae; genus Pinus; species Pinus taeda. The sequence continues at coordinate 4,925 of APFE031018556.1, forward strand.
ATCTAGCAAGTGGAAATGCATGAGTCTAAACTACTGACATTACAAAGGACATGTTTTTATACTTTTTCATTAAGTAGGTGGAGTGATTGTGTTTTGGTTACTTATTAGGGTTTGATTGTGCAGATTGGATGGAGAAGGAAGGAAAGCGTGGGACAGGTTGGGGAGGCTAGGTGAGGTCCCTATGGACCCTTGGCATTTATCCACAGATGTTTTCCACGTTCAGATGCTCAGCAACCGCATGAAAGACCTCCTACAGGATGTCTGCAGGGGATTCTACAGGAAACTCAGGGTCTTCTACAGGATGTCTCTGAATTGCTACAGGATGGTCTACCGTGGAGGACTGAGGTGAGGGAAAGGTGATGGACGGGTAGGAAGGGATGTGAGAGATAGGGAACAGGCTGGTGACGGCTCAGGAATGGAAGGATGAGATGGTAAACAGGCGTAGGGAGTGTGTTGGAGAGATGGATGTGAGAGGTCAAGGAATGAGGCTACGTGAGGATTAGGAGATGTTTAGGAAAGGGCAGAACGCAGTGTAAGGCGAAGAAACGTGGTTGCATGCAAAGTCAAAACAGAAAGGATGGTAATGAAATGAGATGGAGAAGAGTGTAAATGAAACAAATGACCAAAACTGTTTATCAAACTGAAAAGGCATCAACCTACACTAAGTGTACCATGATTTCATTGAATAGTGATCCAAAACGCAAGGAGAAATACGTATGGGACTGTGATGAAGAGATGTGTGGTTCGTGTAAATGACAAGGAAGCATCTAAATCCAAATCATAACTGTATCAACCAAATTCATGCGTGTTTTTGGTGGTCTGCTATGGACTGCACCCCAACCTTCAAACGAGATGGCAGTGAGCCTTAACAAACGATTTTGCTGGAGCTCCAATGGATGTCATGTATCATTTGCTACACTAAACAAGTGAAAGTAATTGTACCATAAACGAAATCTATCTAACTCATAAGAAAATCGAGTTACAAGACTGCCATTCAAATTGCATGGGCAAATGAAACTCAAAATGCTGGAAAAGAAATAGAAATAATACTACAACAGAGGGGATCTATGGCTCTCAGGTTGGGCCCTAACCTGAGAGCTATAGTCTCCTAATAAAACTCAGGAATCGATCACAAACTGCCCTCTTTATTAATAATTCAACGTCATGCCAAACTGGCTTACAGCAAAAGAAAACAAAACTGGACTGATTCCAATATGATATGACAACCCAAGAGATTCAACAACCTATCTAAGGCTACGACCTCCATATTTATACAAAAAAAAGTGATGATCCGCCAAGTAGCCTTGATTCTAGGAGCTCGGCTGTCCAACTGAAGTTTATCTGCGGATTTGTGAGGCAGTCAACTGCTGTTCTGGTAGAACAGTTGATGATTGCTGTTCCTGTAGGACAGCTGGCTACTTCTGAGGCTCGGAGGGGAGATTGATTGGAGCTCGGAGTTCTCGGTGGGAATCACGAGGAATGTCCCAATACTGTGGACATCCTTCCACAAAATCAGTAGTGCCACCTTATGTCTCCTTGTTCCTTTTGCGTTGTCTTTTGTTCCCCTTTTTCAATGCCAAAACCTGGAAACACAATGCATTAGTCACGTGGATAAAGTGTCTAACCTTCCTCCTACAAACAACATGAAATAACTAAGAAATGCATGCATAAGCAAATAAAGATGAATGGTTTGAGCAAGTAAAGTAGGCCAAAATGAGCCCGAATTGTACCAAAATTGGGGCTCATCACAAGCAGGCTCTGATAACTGGCCTATCTATCTCATGATTCAAATTTCCATGACTCTGAAGAATAAGCCTTTTAGATTTAAGGCCTTCTAGTTGAACCATCCAAATTTCATGGAAAAAATGAAACAATGATGGACTCACTCTCCTATCAGAACTCGAAACAAAATGTATACATTCCAACAAAAGTTAAAACATATCAAAGAGGAAATCAAAAAATGGAATAGAGAATCATTTGGCAATATCATTATGGACCAAAAAACTTGGAACATCAATTGGAACTTATTCAACAAACCATAATTGAAGAAGGGCTAATGGATACTAATAAGCACGAGGAACAACTGCTACAACAAAATTGGGAGGAAAGAGCCATTCAGGAAGAAAAGCTATGGCAACAAAAATCCAGAATAAATTGGCTGAAATGTGGGGAAAGAAATACGACCTTTTTCTGCAAAACAATGATACAACATAGAAGAAATAATAGCATTCTGGCTCTGAAGAATCAAGAGGGTAATCTCATACACTCTCAGAGGAGTTGGAATCAAAGCACACAAACTATTTCAGCTCTCTTCTCAAAGAGCCAGGGAAAGATCAGGATCAGGATATCAAAAATATCACCAAGAATATTCCCAAAATCCTCACGGAGGACCATAACAAAATGCTCCTTAGGAAAGTCTCCCTCCAAGAAGTGGAAGATGTGGTTATGGGAATACCCAATGGAAAATTCTCCAAGGCTGGATGGGTTCACTATTGATTTTTACAAAGCATGCTAGCCTATCATAAAGCTAGAGGTCCACACCCTAGTGGAGGAATCTAGAATTTAGAAGTCAATCCTTAAAGCCCTCAACTCCACCTTTCTTACGCTGATACCCAAAGGAATCATTGTGGATTCTCGAGACAAATTTAGGCCCATAGCCATCTGCAATGTCATATACAAGATAATCTCCAAACTTCTAGCCAATCGAATGAAAGTCGTCCTCCCTCCACTCATCTCCCACCATTAGTCTGGCTATGTGGAAGGAAGACAAATCATGGATAGCATCATCCTCTCTCATGAGCTTACTCATTCTCTCAAATCTACAAAAACTCTTGGTACGATGATACAGCTAGATATGTTAAAAGCCTTTGACAAAATAAGCTGGAACTATATGAGACAGATCTTGGATGCGTTCAACTTCCACAAAGAAAGAATCAAGTGGATCATGGCTATGGTGTCAGGAATTTTCTTCCCCGTCCTTGTAAATGGATCACCTTCTCAACCCTTCAATCCTACAAGGGGTATAAGACAAGGGGATCCAATCTCTCCCTTCCTCTTTGTTATAATGGCGGAAGGGCTAAGTTGTTCTATCAATGCTGCCCTGCATGATAATAAACTCTCTGGTCTCCATCCTCGTGCTTCTGACCCCCCTACAACTAACCAACAATTTGTGGATGACACTCTTCTCATGGGCCTCCCCTCCATCAAAGAGGCTTCATCTTTCATGTCCATCCTAACAGACTTTTCCACTGCTTTTGGAACCTCCATCAATCCCCTTAGATCCAATTTGTTTTTCCTTAATACTCCACTGACCATTTGCAGGAACATCACCATACTCCTGACCATTCCTATTAGCTCTCTCCCCTCCACTTACCTTGGTGTTCCCCTTATAGATAAGCCTCTCTCCCGAACCACTTGGGAGAACCTAATAAACAAACTGGAGAAACGATTGGCCAATTGGACCTTAAGATCTCTAAATCTGGTTGGTCATCTTATCCTAGTTAAATCGATCCTTCAAGCCATCCCGCTTTACATGTACTTGGCTCTGGCTGCCCCAAAATTGAATTCTAAAAAAATCAGGAACCTTCAGAGGAACTACTTATGGAGAGAAGCAGAGGTCAAACAAAAATGGGCTCTAGTAGCTTTGGGAAAAATCTTCAAACCCAAAAACGATGGCGGCCTCGACCTTAGAGATATAGACCTCTTGGGAAAGGCCTTAGGAGCCAAAAACCTATGGAGATGGATTACTAACCCCAACTCCCCTTGGGGCACCCTCTGAAAATAAAAGTACACTCCCTCCTTAATGCAAGAGCATACATTCCTTCCTTAACACAAGAGCAAATCATGAGGCTCAATGGAAACATCAAAGGCTCTGTCATTTGGAATCAAGTTTGGGAGAACAGGGACATCATTCAAAGACACAGTTTTTGGGAAATAGGTAGTAGAAACAAGGCTCTTTTCTGGGAGGATGCCTAGTGGCAAAGGCTGGAACTTGATCAAGATTACTATCAAAATATCAAGGTTGAAATGAAAAACGGAGGGAAGATCAAATTCAAGAAAAACTGAAGAAAATGATAGATGGAGAAAGTGGATCAGTCACAAGGAATGGACTCCCCATATGGATCCCCAAACCTGGTCGAACCTCTCATCAGAGTTACAAATCAGGAAACCCTCCATGATTCTGTTGAGGATAAATTTAGATGGGGGGAAAACTCAACAAGACACTTCATATTAAGCGAAGCCTATGAATACATAGCAAAGCACGACCAACTCCAACCAGATCGAAAATGAAATGCAATCTGGGATAGGAAGCACTGCACGAAAATTTATATCTTATGTTGGTTAGTCAAGAAGGACTAGAAGTATAAACCTGGTGGTTTCACTAAGAAAATCCTGGAAACCTTGTTCATGAAATAAAAACAAGAAAATAAAATCTAAGCTGAACAGGTCGTGAGAACCAACGCAAAGGTAATTGAGTTTTCCTTGAATCTAGGAAAGAACAAAAACTCTACTAGAAGAGTGAAGTCAGGGTTATGAGCACCAACATAACAAAGGTGCAAGTAAACTTAAATTCCAGAAATAATCATTGACGACATAACCCTACCTGTGGAAAAAAATGAATTAGCTGTTTAACCACTCAAAATGAGTATAACTTCCCCTCAAATAAAAAAAAGGAGCATAAAGAACATATATTACATTTCATGAACATAATTGATATTTTATACACATTCATATCACACATGGAATTAAGTGAAACTTGCAAAGAACACAACGTTAAATTAATGCAATAAACATGTCGTCGTAATACACCATGACTTGAACATTGTCGATTAAAATATTTTTGAAGAAAATAACCAAGCCTCCAAAAGGGTTGATCATTAGTGAATAACTACGCTTATAGGTTACAATTTTCCGTAAAGATTAACATTAAAGATCCTAATTATATATAAATGTGTGTGTTCAACGTTGTGAATCCATGGCATAACATGGTAAGGAGCGAAAGTTATAATAGTTACGGAACAATATAATATTTATATAAACCTTTAAGTGACCATAAAGTAGCAGTCCTCTATTAAGTATAGATCGTGTCAAGTAATTGATGTAACACACATGACAAGTCAATAAATTGTCAAAAGGCGCACAATGGAGTGATTTCGAGGCAAATTGGATACTCTCTTACCATAAAGGTCAAGCCATGTGTTATATGAAACCAGATATTATCTCAAAACACAAATTATGTACCTCATTTGGCTATGTGCCATGTTAGACATAAAAACATGTTGTATGCTTTCGAGGTCTATGCCTCAAGTCAAATAAAATAAACCATTAACATGCGTATATGTATCACACTTCTACCATAGTATAGTTGTATATTATATGAACCATCATTGAGGGTTACATAAAGGTAATGAACCTCGGGTATAATGTTCCTCCAAGGCAACAATATAAATGGAATATAAATGAAATTATGTATATATTGTTATAAGAAATTTAACTTTGATAAACAAAGTAAATAGTGAAAGTAATAGTGATTAGATATTTTTAAGAAAAAACTGGTTGAGGGATATTAATGATATAAATCTCATAACAAATGAAAATAATTAAGGATAAATAAGGGAACTGCAGAAAGATCGATCATAAAAATAGAATATTGGCATAACCATCAGCATAAAGGTTGCAAAGGTAAAGCAGTTCATAACTATTTTTCAAAAAAGGAAGAATACTATTTGGGTTATTTCCATGATTTAGATTAACATAGAAGAACTCAGGAATGGTGTTGTTGATACTCAAGAAGATGTTATCTTACTCTAAATTTAGTAAGCATAAAGAGAGCAAGATTAAAATTATTTTTCGGAATATGGAAATTTTCTAGGTAATAAATGCAATGCCTCCCCAGATGGAATTTAGACAACTTCTAAAAATTGTTGAGTACAAACTTGTAATACTGAATTATGGAATGATTAGCTAATTGGTTTATTTTACAACTACCTCACTATTAGACAAGCTAAGAGGATGAGAGAATGAAAGGTATGACTATTAGATGTAATTTTAATATCTAAAGATTAACCTAAGCTAGTACAACAAGGTGAATAGGAATAGAAACAAGCTAGGTTCCATGAATAATCTAGCAAGACTACAGGAAATTATACAATGAGACCAAACAATACAGCCATAAATTACAAAGAAAAACTCTTAACCTGGTCAATGATAGTATAATGCTTTCTCTCTTAAAAAATTGGAAACAGATCATGAACCAAAAGTGGTCAACATAGAAACTATATATACAAATATATCCAGGATAAGATATACATGATAATGAAAGTATATATATTAAATACTCTGAAGATTTTGTTGTTGGAGGGAGAATTGAAGAATTGATGATGAAAATAGAGGAAAAAAAAATATAATTCAAAACCAGCAAATAGTCGGATAGGGTAAATAAGGAAATGTGACATTTAATATTAAGAAATTTAAATTTGAAATAAGTAAATGTTGATAGCATATTGTCAAAAGTGATACTGATGTTGATTGACTTGGAAAGGACAATATGCCACCTGTTAATGCTATTCGGATAAGCACAACAAGGAACTTCTAATTATTTCTCTAAATACCAAAGAAATTTGGTCAATGATTGACTGGAAACAATTTTTTTTTACAAAAACAATATGACAATATAACCACCCTAAGATGATGGGTTGAGAAAGTTGACAGACAAGGGAGATGCAAAAGGGGAAAGGACCCCAGCCCCTTAATCAACACTTTGAAAAACAGAAAGGACACAAACCCCAACTACAAATTAAAAAAAAAAAAGTGTTCAGAGGAACTCATGGGTGAGGCGCGTCAGAAAAATTATTATTGTAAGGTTTGGTGACATGAATTCCTTGTTATTTTCGATAATTTTATGTATGTAAGTACTATTTCAAGTGTGATCTTGAGTCATTATAGTGATATTACCTTATGCTTGAAAGTCTTGATGGCACTGGAAAGAAAAGAATAAAACCAAGAAAGTTAATTGAGTTATAAAAAACTGAATAAGACTTCCACAATAACTAACGTGGAAATAACTAGGTTCACTTAAGTAAGGACAAATATAATATCTATCATGAAAGCAGTAAGAGGTTGTGACAATTAATATTAGGAAATTATGACAGTGCATAAAGGTAATAGTTGGAGGCAAGGGAATTTCAACATAACAAATCTTAAGGATGCATTATATATATATAGAAAAAAAGAGAAAGAAAATAAAGGGATAATAATAACAAGTATGACTACTGTAAAATGAATAACTATTCTCTTGATGATTGTTTATTAACATTTCATAGGAACATATAGGTCAAATAAATTGAAGTAACATGTCAATTGAATGAATTAAATGACACACTAAGAAATGATCTAAGAAAGGAACAATATTATATTAGCATGACCTGGTGTGAAATTGTTAATATGCATATGAATACAAAAGGATGAAATTCCATGAATGTACAGGGAAACAAAATTGCGTATAATTTTTATCAACCACATGTAAGGCAAGCTGATAAAGGGCCAAAATTTTGGAAATGTTGCAAAGAGAATTCCTAATTCTGTGGTAGGAGAAAGTAGCAAGTAAACCAAGTGTACCTAGAACAACTAGACAACGACATAATTGCCTTAAACATGGAAAGAAATAGAAGTAATCCTAAATCTTACTCATACATGACTAATACATATATAACATTTGAAAATAAACCATAGTAGTTGAAACTCATCATAGATATCGACCAATGAACGGTTTTTGGAAAAATTAATTACCCTTATTTAAATATTGCAAATGGAATTGATACTCTCGTGGATTGAAAATATACAGTAAAAGCATATGGTGGGATCCAGGGTTGGAATTTGACGGGCATTTTGCCCGTCAAAGGCCATTTCGCCCGTAAAATATGTTGAACATTTTTAAATGACCTTCAGGCATGACGTGTTTGGAAGGATGCAGAACGTATTTTTGATGGCTAAGGTTTTTCTGAAAACGTTATTAAAATCTTATCCAGAGTCTATACCTTTCCATTCATCTTGGAACGGACACTAAATTTGAACAAAGCGTTCCTATAACACTTAATTTTGAAATCCGAACAATGGGCTTGCAGTGTAATTTTGAAATCTGAACAATTTGCTTGCAGTGTAATTTTATCTTCATAATTTTAGATGCTGTTATAACCATAATATTTGTAGAGTTGAATAATTGTGGTAGCTGCGTCAATTTGCGGTTATAACCATAATATTTGTAAAGTTGTATAATTGTTGAAGTTGTGTCAATTTCCTTGATATTATTTTATTTTACATAAATGTGCGGCTGAAATTAAAATTCGTGTGCACCATAAGCTCTGTGATTGTGGCTTCCACAATACTTGCTGAAATATATTATTCATGACCATCCAGCTCAGAGCTAGGTTATTACTAACTATCTTTTTGGATTGGAATTAAGTATAATATGTTTTAAAAAGATTATAGATTTATGTGGATTAAATCATTTTTTTTAATATATAAATTAATTCAATGCATTTAAAACTCTCTTTAACTTTAAACCATTAAAATTTGATAAAAAAATTTAGTGTTTTTTAATGATGTTTTAATTATTAATATGAGGATGATAAAGGCAGTTTCCTTGGCTTTATTTTACATAAACGTGTGGCTGAAATTAAAATTAAACTATATATTTTTTTTGGATTGGAATTTTGGATTGGAATTAAGTAGGGTATGTTTTAAAGAAATTGTGGATTTATGTGGATTAAATCACTTTTTTTAATGTATAATTCAATTTTGTATGTTTAAAACTCTTTTCAATTTTAAACCATTAAAATTTGACAAATGCAATTTTTTTAAAAAGTTTAGTGTTTTCTTTATGATGTTTTACTTAAAAATATACTTGAAATATATTCAGTAAAATTAATGAATTTTTCTTTTTAATATTTTAATATTTTTTTAACATAGTGGGAAAAATTATTATAATTCAGTTGTGAAATTCACATTGGGGACAATCATCACTAATAGCTATCCATGATGCAGGTTGACTCATCATGGCCCTCGAATTACCTAATGCAGGTTGACCCATCATGGTTATTCAAGAAAAACCATACCCTAGAATTACCTTAGAACCTTAGTAGTAGTCTCAGTACTCATTATGGCCCTGGAATTACCTAATGCAGGTTGACTCATCATGGTTATTCAAGAAAAACCATACCCTAGAATTACCTTAGTAGTAGTCTGAGTCTGGATTTCACTCTTACCAAATGACTCTGAGCCTTGGGCTATTAACCTATTTCCTTACATTCCATGAAATCAAACTCTTAGCCAAACAAAAGCAATTTTAATACATACTATAGAACTAAAAAGAAAATCGTCAATTTACAATTCTGATTTATAAATACATTTCTTTCATAAAATTTGTAAAAAATGTGTATATATTTAACTATTACTATGGTTTATGTTTACTCTATCCATCACCAACAAGGTGTGTTACTTAAACACATACGTGTAGCACGTTAAGTGGGTTAAGCATTCAAGTAAACCAAAATCTAATTTATTAATTTTACAACTTGACCATGAGAATGAAACGAATCTAAAACATCACTAGAAACTATTTATTAATTTATTAAAATTAATAAATGTAGAAATGGTGTTGAAGAACTGAATTGTAAACATAATAATTTTGGCAAAATCGTCTAGAAATGACCTTTGTTTGGCTCTTTTATGCTTTAGGAATTATTACAAAAAGAAACTATAAACTTATAGATAACAATTTTATGTACTTTTATTCCTAGGCTTCACATTCTTAGCTTCTCTCTATTATCTTTTGTCTCATTAATTTTACAAGCTTTCAATTTTCCATGGGTAAATCTATTTAGGCCCCTTTTTCACCTTTGAATAATTTGCTTTCTTGTTGATGCAGCTTGAGGTGCATATGAGTGGACCATGCCAATTGAAGAGAGCTTCAGAGTGAATTTGAATATGCACACACATAGAAAGAAAAACATATTTTTATTAACCTATAGTCTAAGGACACACAACCACGGAAAATGGATTTGAGACCATTCAACAAAGGTTATTTCCTAGTCTACTTAAATATATATCTAGAAAACTAAGTGATCAATAAGCATCTAGTCTAATAGAGACTTTATATCAAATAATGTCATTCATATATATATATATATGTGTGTGTGTGTGTGTGCCCACAACAAAACAAATTTGGCTCGGTTTGAAATGTTTTTGTTCATGATGAGGCCTCATCAGATGCTCGATCTTAGTATTATTGAATTCCCATAGGTATCACCTAGAAGGGACAAGGAGAAGAAAACATATATATTTCACACTCCTTAAAAGGAATGTTGTTCAATAACTCACAATTCTTTCATTTGATTAGGGTAAGTTGGATTAGAATCTGAGTCAAAATAGTTTCCTTGAAATCCAATGAATATGTATATATCTCTTATGCAAACATCATTAAAATTCTCACTTGAATGAAACAAACAATCAATCCATGAGTGTGTTTGTGCATCATCAAACCTACATAGATAAAGAACAAAACCTCTTCCTTGTCATAATAAATTTTGACCACAATCTTTCTTGTAGCCATTTGCTCTCCCTGAGTGTATTGGTCACCCAACTTTATTGGATTGTTTGGGCGAGAGACTTGTCACAGTGTCACCGACTCACCACTCACTTATGAAGGTTATCCTATGTCACAATGTCGCCTGTGGAACAATGGAAGTGTCAGTTCGACTACAATCTGCACCAGATATCGAGTGTCTCAACATATCACTTAAAAGCTTTGAATTATATGGTTTATGAAGAATTGCATACCGCCACTTATGAAATACTAAAACACTTTTAATACATTGTACTTGCTTGACTACAAACTCTCCGCAGTGGACCCCCACATTGATTTCATGTGATTACAATCATGGAGAGGATGTAGAGGATTGTCCATCTTATAGTTCTACTTTGTTGGTCATCTTATATATCCCAGAAGATATCCTTAGTAATTTCTCATATATACAGATGCTATGGCATGTCTGAGTCAAGGACATTTGATTTCAGAGTTATGAAGATTTTATTGTGAGTGTTCCATACAATTTCAACCCAAAATTGAGAATTCAATAAGTTATTTATGTGTTATGGTCATTTTGGTTTTTTTTATTATGATAGATATGTGTTTTTAATGAAACATTTATTAGTGAAGGGTTAATTTATCATCAAAACATCACTCTTGAAGGGAAAAATTTTAAAAATAACGTTTCTTGAAGGGCAAAATAAATACCTAAAACGTCAAAAGAAAATTGTATGATGGGTAAAGAGGAATCCAAATTCCAACCCTGGTAGGATCTCTGTTGATTGACATAATGAGGAATGTGATGCCATAGTTGATAGACTTACCATGATGATGTTCACTCTTAATGAATGCCAAGTTGTTAACCCATGTTAGGATGTGATGTATAGACATCACCCTTGTTAGGTACATAGTAAATTAATATATATATATATATATATATATTATATATTATATATTATAATATATTATATATATATATATATATATATATATATATATATATATATATATATATATATATATATTATTTATTATAGAATAAGCGATGTTGTAACAAAATTTGAAGTGATTATATATGCATATGTTCATAAGGAATGACGGATCGAAAAACTACTAACAATCATAGTTATATTGTGGATGTAGGTTGAACCACACAAGATATTTCTAGCAAGTCGTTGCATATTATCTAACAAATAGAAATTATATTACAAAAGAAAAAAATTAGAGCAATAGAAACATTTTCGAAAGAAATCAAATCAGAAGAATTTGGATAACATGTTTCGAATAATCACTTAAGATAAGGTGAAATGGAGACACCTTATTTGAGAGAGGCCACCTAAGGAAAATAAAGTTTGATGCAGGCAAGCATGTTTTAGCCTATTCCGCGGAGCAAAAATAAATATCAAGGACGATGTTTCGCTCAAGAGAGGGAAGATGTAACAACCCTCGGTAGTTAATAAATATTCTTTATTTACATTTACCGCAATAATTAGTAGTCTGCCTCACAAGAATAGATAATAAACATGAATGTCTATTTTTAGTTATAATTTCAAATTAGTTATGGCTTTGCCAAATAATTCCTGAATAGAAAAGATGTGAAGCAAGAGTTCACTTACCAGATAGCTAAGACAGTTATTCCTCTTCCTACGTAAATATCCCGAACAAGAGGTGGGGCAAGAATGAAAACTTGAGGCAACCTAAAGACTTGGAACTTGGTTAAAGGAGGTCTAAGAGAGAATATACAAATGATTCCTCAAGAGAAGTTGTGGAGGAAGGAGGTCTAATAGTGCCATGAGATTGCAAGACCAATGTGTAACACACAATTAAATTAGTTATCATAATTGATAGGAAAATTGGAACACTAAGTAAAGGATTCAAGGTCGTTAGATGCTCCATTAAACATTCATTTTATTTAAATACTTATAGCAAACATAATATTCAATTTATCCTCATTACAGGAAATAAAAATATACTCCTCTTTTATCTAGGAAATATGAGAAATCATTTCAAATAAAAATTGTAATGGCTACCAGTCCAGAAAGACTATAAGTATGAACCTAGGGTTTCACTAAGAAAACCCTGGAAACCTTGTTCATACAATAGAAACAAACGGTACAATAAAAAAAGGGTATGGTAAAAATATACTCCTCTTTCATGAAGGAAATATTAGAAACCATTTCAAATAAAAATTGTAATGACTACTAGTCTAGTAAGACTATAAGTATGAACCTAGGGTTTCACTAAGAGAACCCTGGAAACCTTGTTCATACAACAAATTCCATAAGTAATTCTTCACGGAAGACCCCTACCTATAAGAACAGTACAAGGAAAAAGTGAATTAACTCACATGACCTCCAATGGGGAAAATTTACAAGAGTAAATAATTAAACTATGGACACTCTGCCTACCTGAAGTTTGGTAGAGTCAAAGGAGGCACTTGTCGAACTGTCAAAAGAAGGTAAATTCAAAAATAAATGCAGGAGAAATGGGAAGCTAATTCAAGAAAACTAAAATGAAGTCTTGTATCCAACCGTACTAATGCACCTAAGAATAAATGGAAAAGAAGTTAGTGAGGAACCCTAAACGAAATTATCATATGAATAAGGAAGCGATGACAGAAATGGGTTTGCATTGTTACCTGTACACAAGCTTGAAGCCAACTGAATTTTCCTGAACGCTCTGCAAAAGGGTATAAGAAGAACTCACACAATAGTCTCCGCCATCAGATTCTCACTGTAAGAACAAAAAAATACTGCCTTAAACACACTAACAAACACCATGCTTTCCCAACCAACCACTGGATGGTTGTGATTTTGTTTGCAGGTGAAAGGATTGAAGTTAGAGTAGTTCACTGCACCATTGCGATTTTGTTTACAGGGGAAAGGACTCAAGTCAGAGTAGAAGTATAGTGCGGACCATTCTGCAACACATCACAGAAGTTAAGGCATTTAAAGAAGTTTAGTAAATAAGTATGGGCAAACATTCACTCCGCTATTGTTTTCCACAGTCCACAGCAGCTGCAAGTTCAAAAAACCATTTACTATGTAAATTCGTCCATGTTGTGTATTAATTATTTGCTGTGTCATGTATGAATGTCAAATTTGTATGTTGAGATAAATATGGATGTAAAAGTCATTTTGTATTTTGGGCAAGTTAGAGAGAGGTAGTGAGGAGAAAAGCATGGAGGAAATATTAGTGGGTGCGTGAAAACCATTTTTATGGATTTTTACAGAAGTTTAATCCACAACCCCAGTGATGGGTAAATTGCAGTAAGTTTGTTGTGTTTTTCACTTGGAGTTGCACCCTCCATTTATCACATGAATGTATTTCCTTATGTTTTGACATATAATATAAAGTGTGGCTTGTTGTGTTATGGTATCAATCATTCACAAGTGGATTTACCACAACCTCTTTTGTTTTACTTTGTTTTGTTGTGCATCAAATTCACGATTTAATTAAGTCTATGTGTGGTTGCGATATCCACTCCGCAACCGATTTCTAAGCTAATCCACTCCGCAACCGATTTCTAAGCTAATTAACTTTGCCGTAACTGATTTCAGATTGTAGACTTCTATCCTCTACCTCCTCGTAAATTCAAAATTTTCTAACATGGTATCGGAGTGGGTTAATTTCTGTTAGTGTAAAAACAAGTGTTTTTACTAGTAGTTAAAATTGTTTTGAAGTTAGATTGTTTTTTAGCATATTTACCAGCAGATAGAAAGTTTTTTTTGACACTCAAAAGTGGCAACATCAAGCACAAGATTGAATAATCCTTAGATACCTCATTTTAAAGGAAAAATTTGATTATTGGGCTATTACAATGAAGGCCCTATTAGCCTTGAGGTGCAGTGCTGACTTTTTGAAGGTCAACAGGAAAATTCGGTCTGCTTTGTTGTTCGTAAAAGGGGTCCCACAGGGGCCATTCCCTACTCCTTACCTTAATATGCTCCCACTTTACCCGTTCTCTTTCCTAACTTAACCTTTGCACCCCAAAAAATTCCTCTTTAGCTTAGCCCCAAGCGCAATAGCCAAAATCCCCATAAAACCTCACCCATATGCCTTATGCACCTATAGCACATTTCTCGAAGACATTTCGTACCTTCACCGCATCTTCGTCGTTGATCTTCCCCCGTCAAATCCAACGGTCCACGTCCCATCCGATACACCAACCTGTATGACGCTCCTCCGCGGTTAGATCAACCCCGCCAGATCCAATGGTCAGCGCCCGTATCACGCGCACAACAAGCGCGAGAAGTACCCATCCGATGAGGGAGGTTTTTCTTTTTCCCTGCTGCTACTTGTCATCTAGTGAATGCCATCAGGCAAGTTCTAACACTTACCATTTATTGCCTAATGCCCACCCGATAAAAACTATTACCACTCAAATCAGACCACTTGCATGTTACCATCCGCACATCTCCACCGCCTGATAACCGTCTGATCCGCTTGCCTGAAGATCTAATGGCCCAGACATATTTCGCTCACATCATCACCATCAGCCTCCAAAAATCGATCCCCGCCACACATCTCCCTTGATCCAATGGCCACCATTCACAATAACTCACAACCGTTCATCTGCCCATGCACTCCATACCCCACGTCCTGTCTGTTACACGAAGAAGAAGATGGCCGACCCTCTCAATCTAGCGACAGTCTAAACATGAAACTGAATTAAAAGAAGAGCATGGCCAGAGGAGAAAAGGACACAGCATGACTCAGCAACCGAATTAAACAGTCATGGAACTCCACTACCATGATCAGTTCGACCACCTGGAGGACAACACGGTACCAGCACTGATTAGGTTTCTGTAGTGGACAAAGTAGCTATGTTCAAAGACGTTATTAGACAATTAATGGTAATTGGTGGTTAATTAAGGCCCCTCCATCCCTAAACGGCTAAGGGTCATTGTAATGATAGATTATAAATAGCCAGAATATAAATGTAATTAAGGTTGGCAATTGTGTTTCGGTTCAACTTCTGGAGACTGTAGATATTCTGTAACTTGCAGCATCTTATCTTCATTTTCGGCAATGGAAGCTTATTTTGTCATTAATTTCTCAATGCCCATTTCTCCTATGTTCTAAGCTTGTGCCTCAGATGTTGTATTCATGATTTCTTCTGCGTCTAATGCTAGATAACTATCATCTTATCTCTGGATTAGAAAATTGAATGTATCAGTGAGTAGGTCACTCAAGTTTCTTTGTATCAAATGCAAGATAACTGTCATCTTATCTCTGCATTAATATATTAGCTTTGCAAGTTTCTTTACTAGTTGCAGTTGGCCATTATACATTCTGTATGCAACTGATGGTGTGGTTAGTATTCCTCATCTATTCACCTAATTCCCAAACTATTGAGCATTGGTGGTCTAAAGCCTTGTAGTTTGAGGGTGTTCATGCATGTCTAGAGTGAAAACAAAGTAGAAGGGGTTATCTGGCTTGAACCAAATGATCACCCATCCCAATAAGTTCCTAGAACCATATTGAAAATTATATGTTACCAGGCATCTCCGAGCTACAACCTAGGAGAATTTCCTGGAGCCCCAACATAATTGGCGTTGTTGCCAGGGAGAGGAGATTGGAGCTTAGCTTCCCTGGGAGAATGACACAGATCCAACTTTGATGATAGACAAAGTCTGGGCACATTTTTGGTTGTAATCATCTAGCTGGCAACTCTACTGGAGGCCAAACTTCTTAGCGACTCCACATCATAGTTCTGGCTTAGTTTGTGAGGCATACTCGGAGAAATCCTCATAATTCACTAGCTGACCCAGTACCCGACCCTGAAAAGATCATCAAAGGAAGAAAGATATCATAGAAAGGAGCATCAGGATAAGGTAAACCTAAACAATCCTCCATATCTCTGAAAGAAATGCTTGTAATAGAATAAATACATGTTGAGAGGATAGCCTCTAATACTAGCAGTGAAGAAAAAATTTCAGAGATTCATAAAGCTCCTTATTCTTTAGGTTCTCCTCTTGCTTTAAGCTCGAAGGAAACCTCACCTCCTATCCCTCATATCCCTTTCGTCCTGTCGGTCACTCGTCAACTTTCTATCATTCAGAATGCCAGTACTCTTTCATCTACCACAACCATGGTAGGTCGACAAGCACTCACCAAAATGGAAAGAATCATAGCTGGTAGGTATGGACCTCTAGTACTTCCCACTCCTTTGAATGGAATTCCTGCTAGAGAATACCATAAATACATGCCTAAGTTCACTGGGACTGAAGGGGTTACAGCTGAAGAACATCTTATGCAAATAATCTAGACATTAGTGAAGATGATGTGTGGATGAGAGTTTTTGTCCAAAGCCTAGATGGAGCGGAAAGAAAATGGTTCAGAGAATTGACCCCTAGATATATAATGGTTATTGAGGCCTTAGATGATGTTTTCCTAAAGTATTGGGGGAATAAGAAATATTTGCTCTATTATCATACCGAGTTTGGCAACCTAAAAAGGGAGAATGGGGAGTCATTGTCTGAATTCAATAAAAGGTTCAACCGCACATACAGCAAGATACCAACTAAAGTGAAACCTACTCCCACCTCTACCAAGCTCACCTATGCCAATG
>APFE031018562.1:1849-74168 GCA_000404065.3 Pinus taeda
TGGAAAATGAGAGAGAGTTGTAGCTCTCTGCAGGTTGCAGCCTGCGTACTGGTAAAGGACTGCGCCAGTACAAGACCATTGTAAAAGGAGTTTCTAATTTGAAAGAAGATAGAGACATATTGCAGCAGGTGGTTTTCACCCACATTGGGTTTCCACCTTATATCTGGTGTTCTTTGATGTGACTGTCTGCTTTTTTTGTTCATGCTCATTATTTATGGTATTGGTATGCAAAAATAATTCAAAGTATAAATAAGGAAGATTTGGTAAAAGAATTAGATAATACTGATTCACCGCCCCCCCTCTCATTATTATTGTCAACATTGGAATCTTGGATCAAGAAGGAAAAGGAAGAGTGGTAAAGTGCAAGAGGACATTTGGATTAGTAGCTACAACAAGTTTTTCTTGCAGGTTCCAAGTTGCATGTATGTTTTCTTCACTAGTTTTGGCATGCATGGCACGTGCATGTGTTTTATTTGTCATGATCTATCATTGGCATGGGGGATTGCCTTGATTAATATGGAATTTGTCTATCCTTGCCATTTCCTGGATAGTCATGGTGTTGTGGGTTCATTTCTTTATTTTTATGGTTAGTTCTCATGATTCCTTTAGCTTGGGTTGAGTTACTAGTTCCTAGAAGCCTTGGTTGGACAAACGCTCTAGAAGCCCTATAACATCTTGGGTTGAGTTACTATTCCTAGAAGCCTTGGTTGGAAAAATGCTTTGGAAGTCTTTGGTGGGTTGAGTTATTAGCCCTAGAAGCCTTCATTGGACAAAGGCTCTAGAATCCCAGCTGAAGTTGTGGGTTGAGTTACTAGTCTTGTAAGACTTAGTCGGAACAAACACTCTATAGCCATGAAAGGCTTGGATAGAGACAAATTTGCTGATGATTTTGTTATGTCAAACCATGAGGTGGAATCATTGTTGATGGGTCGAGGTGGTTTGGCCTCTGGAAGCACTGGATGGTTTTGATTGATGTGTTTTATGAGATCCCAAATTCATGCTTGGAATATGGCACTGGGGTGACTGGTTGAACAGAGATTTGACTCATCCATATCTATGGTTGAGTGGCTCATGGAAGTCCTCAACCTGGTTGGCCTTTGCATCATTATTATGAGGTTATTTCTCCTTTTCATGAGTATTATATTGGTTTATATTTGGATTATATGGTTGTTGTTTCTTTGGTATTTTTGTTGTTATTATGTTGGTTTTGAACATGTATTATGATAGTGGCTATGTATGGTTCTCATCGTTTTCTTACGTGTAAATGAATGAACAATGTGTCTATGGCCTAATGGATGAAATTGCACCTAATGTGTTGAGGCACTAATGCTTCTTAGTGATTCTCATATGAGTATGAGACCCCTATGCTCAGATCTATTGTTTAAACTTGTAGATTACATAATTGTGATATGTTTGAAAAAATGTTTGTCATGGCTAGTAGAGGTTCATTCAAGTCCTTATTCAAGTAATCTCATTTGGATCATTATTTCATTATTATCTTTTGGTTCTGAAAGTGTCAATGTGTTTTGTGCAATGGCCTCGGATTTGGGCTTGAAAAATTTGCACAAATCTTGGAGTCACAGGCACAGGTATGAGGAGAAAAGTCCCCATACACATGCATACCCATTTTGTGTGGGTGTCTAGAGCCTCTTAGACGCATGATTTCCCATCTCAAGGGAGCGGCCAGGGTTTTAATGGTAAAAAAACTCAGTTGGTCTCAGGGGTTGGTTACCTAAGTGGTTGGGATGGCTCCCAGGAGTTCCATTGTCAATGTGGAAGGTTTGTGTGGTGTTTTTCATGGTTCCACTTCCTTAACTAACACATAGGGAGTCAAATCATATTATAGTAACTTTTCATCACATGATTACCCTGGTTAGTCTGTTACTTGGGTAGATGTAGGAGGAGGTTGTTATAGAGTGGTATCAGAGTGGATTGTGCTCTCTTTGGGCCATATATGATACCATAGAGTGGTATTAGAGCATGGTTCACCCCTTGGACTAGATCGCCAGTGTGTGTTTGTCATGCATTCATGTCAGTTTCACGTGTGTTAATCATCCTCGTGGCATATGTGCTTGTTTCACTTGCATGGTGTTTACCATGTTTGTAGTGATGTCGCCATGTGAAGATTGATGATGTTGTTGTTGGGATGCTTTAGTCATGAACCCATGTCAATTGTACATTCATTTTTTATGCATGTCGATGTATATATGTTGTTATGCATCTATTGTCATGGTTATGGTTATGCATGTAGGTAGGTCATACATGCATTGTAAGGTCATTGTACGCAATTAGGTCATCGTGATGTAATTTGTATGTTATGATGCTAATGTATTGAATGAGGTAAACAAAGGAATGCATACTATCAGAGCAAGATTGCATCACTAAACTTCGGGGTAAGAGAAGATTTCCATACAGGTTTGTATGGTGGGCATGCAGGTATGTGGTTAGTGGTTGTTATAAGAATTAGGGTTACTTATATACTTGTCATTTTATTGTTGTTATGGTTACATGTATGATAAATGCTATTTTATTAGTGTAGTCATATGCACATGTGTCGGATAGTCATGAATGATGGTAATATGTGGTTGTTTGCATTGTTATTGTTGTTTTATGTTAGATAACTTGATCATTATGTTATATGTTGTTGATGAGTATGATATAGGTTAACTTATTGTTGTTATATGATAGTTAGCTTGGTGATTATGTTATATGTTGTTGATAAGTATGATATAGGTTAACTTATTGTTGTTATATGATAGTTAGCTTGGTTATTATGTTATATGTTGTTGATAAGTATGTTATATGTTAACTTACTGATTGTTAAATGATAGTTAACTTGATGATTATGTTATATGTTGTTGATGAGCATGATATATAACTTGTTGGTGTTATATGATAGTAACTTGATTATTAGGATTATCACATTAAGATCTTGATGTTATATTTATCATACTAAATTGGATTGGTCTATGCAAATGGTTAGGGTTATGAAATTCAGGTATGAGTTAATATATTGTGATATTATGTCATACTAATCTAGATTGATTGTGCATATGTGATTATTATGTACGAATGATAATTGTTTATGATTTTATAATGTGAACATGTTAGCTAGTGACAATTATGGATATCATGACCTTATTTATGGTTGAGCTGATATGTTGTGAAGTTATATTGTGCTAATCTAGCTTGATTGTGCAGACAAGATAGCCTCCCCTGAGATACATTAAGGTATGAGTTTTCTTATTTAGTAAACTTGGTGCTCCATTGTTTGATTATGTCATCTATTTGGTGTTTGAGTGTTTGGTGTCTATTATGTCATCTAGTTGATTTATTTAACATCGTACATTTATGGTTTGTTTGAATGTTTGATTAATTGCATGATGTGAGTATGTGTCAGTAAGATTGCATGAAGAAATAATATTCTTTTAAGATGGTTTTACTCACACATATGTGTTGAGATAGCTTACATGTACTTAAGTGTAATAGGTGAAAGTTGTAGCATTATGTACAACGACTATGATTTGACTATAGATTATGACATGATTGTTAGTCTTAGTAAAGGTTGATTTCAAATTGGTTGATATGATTGTTTTGATATTTGGAACATGTGGTTGACATGTGTGAACAGTTGCAGGAAACATGCTTGGTATTGTCATGATGAGGTAATAGTAGATTTGTTTATATAACTATCCATTGGGTGATGTAACAGTACATAGTAAGACTCAGTGGTAGCAAGGTAAAGTTAAAATAAAGGAATTGGGTGAGAATTCCTTTGGCTATATTTGGAAACTACAATTCCAAACAAATGATTAATTTGCATACACGAATTCTCATTAACCCTAATTTGTCTAAAATTATTTGGATATGTGCTATATTCATGGACATGTATTTGATAGGTATCACAATTGGTGTCTAGTTACAGCTAGATCTGTCAAGGGAATTGGAGTCCCTTGAGACATGTTGTTGGCTTGAGGGGTCCTGACCCAGGTTCAAATTTAGCTGCACCAACCAACAAAACCATAAATTGTTGGCTCTTCTGGAAAAAATCCACTTAGCATAGACTGCAATATCACCCAAAGCAGTATTGGGGGATGAGAAAACAAGATTTCTACATCCATAGGTTTGCATGATGGGTTTCTAATACTTCAAGGGCTTATTCCCGACCTTCACGAACCCTAACCCTTAAATTATAGAAATCATAGTAACTCACGAAAACAAAATCTAACCCTTCATGGAACACTTTAAACATTCATAATATCAATCAAACGTGTATATCTACCACTTTCATGCATCAATTAAGTGTTCCTTCAGATATATGCAGAAAATAGAGTGAATACATATAAATTGCATAAGTAAATATAAAGGCACAGATACACCATTATTTCTCCAAAATAGTCTTTACTAGATATGATATTTTTGTTACAATCTCTTCTTCCCTACACATACAGTTGCAGGGTCCCGCACACTCAGCTTGCGGACTTGCCAAGATCTTTGTACACATAGCTGTAGGAGCCTTCCCCTTCACCTAAGTACAGGAAATAGAATTTCTTGCCTGAGACTAATTTCTTATCCAATGATCTTCAATTACTTACTTACCTCCTATGACTCATTATGAATCCTTTATATAGTTTCTTCCATTTACAATGGTTCGTGAACCATGGGCGAGTCAAAAAACATCCTATATTCTAACAAACTAAGGGAATAAATTCTCTTTGACTCCTATGACCTTCATGTTCCGCTCACTCAAAATGTGGAGACTTTACATAATTAACAAAATTAGTTACAAAATTTACCCCAGGAGACCCTGTCCCAACAAGACCCCAACACAATTTCATGATTCGTCCTCGAGTCACTCTGCTAGTGATGCCTCGATCTTCACCTACAATTCACTAAACTCAATCTTTAACTCCTGCATGTATTTTCTTCCCTATGTAGCAACTTGGTGCACTTCCTCGATCAGTTTTTCAGTAGTTGGGCCCTCAACTGCAAGGCCCATGGTTCTTTGTGTCTCCTACATTCCTTTGAGCTTGCTCTGCACTGACAGAGTCAACTGACTGGCCTCATCTACCCACAACTGTATCCTTGAAGAGATGATCACTTCCATGCGATGCAACTCATCAATCTCAGTCTGAATAATTTTTCCTTCATGTAATATGGTGAACCTTTGCACTGGTACCAAGGTTCATGCAGTCGATCGAATTTCATCGAGCTGCCTCTACATTTCCCTAATGTCTACTACAATATTTTGTAGAGTTAGATCCCCCTACAACGATTTCCATAACTTCGTGGCCTACTCAAATAGCTCAGTGCAACTCTTGACTACATCTTCTAATGTGGTCATTCCTTCTTTAATAGCAGCTCTGTGTTGCTCTCTGACTTCTAGAGGAGTAGTGGGTTGCAACTTTAGTTGTAGCTCAAATATTTGTAGTTGTAGCTCAAACCTAACTCAGCCAATTTCATCCTTAGAATCTTTGACTACAGTTGCCATCTTTTGAATCTTATTTGCGGAGGCTGCTTCTGTTGGGATCTTGAGCTCTAGAAGCTCACGGCAGGCCTGTGCAATATCTACTTCCAACTGTTGGCTTCACACTGTCACCTCCCCCTTTTCTTTGAAGGCCTGTGCCTTTTCCTTAAAGATATATTAGTTTTTAGCCTTTACCTCATTGATTACCAGTAGTGCGTGTTTCTCCCGTACCCTCAGTTCGCCTAACACTCCTTGGTGCAACTCCTGCAGAGTCTGAATGGGAAGCACGGCCAAATTTAGACTCAAATTCTTTATCTGGAGTAGTTGTGACTTCTCTTCAACTAAGTCGCTATGCAGGGACCCTTTTGGCAGTTGAGTAGTGCAAAGATCCACAGTGATTTATGCATCTAAGATGGACCCACTCGCTTGATACAGGCCCGTGTTCTTCCTGCTCACTTGAATTAGACATGTTTGTACTTGCAAATCCCGCAGGCTCTGTTGTACCTTACTGAGTGATTGTTGGTACTACGCTTAAAAATGGCTCATGAGATTTGTCATCACATCATGGACCACATCCCCAATTTCATCCAGTTCCCCCTCTGTGAGGAGCAAAGGTGTCGTGCTCGTTGTTTTGTCAAACTTTGTCTTCTTGTGCTGCCTTGTGGAAGTCCTCTTCTTCCTCTTCTTGACAATGAAGGGGGGTCCAACTCTGTGCCCCCTTCTTCTTCTACCTATGTTTCTTCCTCCACTTGTGTTCTCTCAGTTTCTAACTCATCGGCGTCAATGGTGGTATGAAACATAGTCTTTTCCTGTGTTGCTTCCTTTTCCTTGGCTTCTTTCTCCTTCATAATAGCTTCTTTCTCCCTCACATCAGCTTCTTTCTCACTCACAACAACTTCTTTCTTCGACAACATTTTCTCAAGCGATGGCTTTTTATGCCTCTTTCTTCTTTTCTTTTTCGTGTTCTGTGCTGTTGAACCTTCAGCAGTTGTGCTGGAACCTACGCCAAAATCAGAAGAGGTGAGTTAGTCGCTTGGCCACTTGCTCATGACCCCTACTATATCTTCCATCCACCTAGTTCATTGGTTCAAGACGCATGACGTCAGACTCCTCATAGTAGACCTCCTTGAGGTACTTGTTCAGTGCTAATTAGGGAAATTTCTCATGGTCCCCAAGATCCCAATCCTTCATCTTCAGATTCGATATATGTGCCAACAAGTTGCCCTCAAACAACACACTATCCGACAATAATGGTGTGGAAACCATAAAATTTGCATTATTCGGATACTTCGGTCCTTAGTAGTGGCTTTTCGGGGTGGGATATACTTCGGTAGCCTAGTGATTGGCTCAACTTCTTCTGCATCAATCTCTTATACTCTTCCTCCATGTAGTTCTTCCTCATCCAGGTCCAATGTCTCTATCGGTTGTTTGGACTTATCCATTCTTCCCTTCTTGTGGATTTCTGTGGTTTTCTACAGTGATTGTTACATGGCACTTGCTGAGGCTTATTTTTCTTCATAGAAGTAGATGGCGCAGGCCTTGGTGACCTAGGCATAGTAGTAGGTGATCTTGTAGGTATAGTTTTGGCCATCATTATCTCAAAAGGGGTCGGCTCTGTCTCAAGGCGAGTTGTAATCATTCTCTCAAGGATGTTCTAATGGTAGAAAGCAAGCAAGTTTTCGAACGCCTGTCATGAAAGAAGTTCCTCCAAATCTAGCTCAGACATACATCCCTTTACTTGGCGCAAAGTTAGGCAAAAAATCTTAAGGAAAAATCTCAAGAAGAAAAGTGTTCGAATGTGGAGTGGCACGCAATATTTATAGACCAATTTGAATTCAAATCCAACTGTTCCCTCTGATTCTTGATCATTAATGAACATATGGAAGTAGATTTCTAAATATATGCTCCATAAATTCTTCACCCCTACTACTTTCAATGGAAAATTCTCCATCCATTCAACTACAATGCTTCCATTGGTTAATTTTTAGCTAGGCTACGTAGGGCCCACCCACCTAATGCAGCTCCTTCAGTGCATCTCCCCTCGGTGCCATCCTTCGAATTGTCATGCAACCCCTTCACTTTACCTTTTTAACTTTTGGGTAGTGTAGTTTATAGTCCCATACTTCCTTGCAACTGCGTGGAATACTAAGATTATCCCGCAATCATATAGTCATTGCATAGGGACAAGATCACCCCTGTATACCTTCAATCGACTCCCATTGAATTTTCCTTGAATTAATTCCCATTCAACTTCACAAGCTGAATTGCACCTCCATCTATAATTTCCTTTACATCATATGGCCCCAACGAATGCATCTGAAATTTGCCTAGGAACTTTGTGAACTTACTATCATTTAGAAACACTAAATCTTCGATCTTGAAGGTGTGTTGTTTGAAATGGTGGTCATGCCATGCCTTTTCATGGTCCTTCTCCACTTTATGATGAAATCTAGCCAAGAAGTGATCCTCCTCCAATTCAACGAGATACATGAGTAGTTCTTCCATGGTATCGCGAACAGCCATGTCAGTAATTGCTCAAATCTGTAAACTTGGCACTATGTACTCCATGGGAATTACAACCTCTTTCCCATTTACCAATTTGAATGGTGTTTGTCCTATCAACCTTTTGCAGGTATTCCTATATGCCCAAAGGACTGCTGGTATGCATACATCCTAGTCATTTCGCTTCGCATTGCAAATCTTCGTCAAAGCACTTTCTAGAATTTTATTGAATGCTTCTACTATTTCATTTGCTTGAGGGTGATAAGGCATACTCTTTTGATGATATGTCTGGAATTCCTCAAGAAATACAGCAATTGTCTCATTCAATAAATGTGTTCCCTTATCACTCATCAAAACCTTAGGGCATCAACAAGATGTATTCAAAAATAAACTTCGTGGTGGTAGTAATGCTACAATCTTTCACAAGTTGTGCCTCTACCCACCTTGTTAAGTATTCCATCGTGCTAATGATATATCTAGCCCCTGTCTTCTTCCCTGACGGTTATATTGGTCCCATAATATCTATTTCCCACTTATCAAATGCCTGCAACGTCACTTGTGGATTCAGTGGCAATTCATCTCTTAGCGATGGTCTCCCTATCCTCTAATAGACATCACACACTCTGCAATATATTTTAGAGTCTCTACGCACAGTTGGCCACCAAAGTCCTGCACGCAGGATCTTTTGTGTAGTTTCTCTTCCTGCATAATGTCCTTCTACTACTCCTCCATGTGCTTCTCCAAGGATACTTTTCTTCTCATACTTAGGAACATACCTACACAATATTTCATCAGAGCCCATTTTGTATAAGTATCAAGCAATAACAGAGAAATATGCATCTCATACCACCTGTTCTTTCTCTTGTTGCATCGAATACCCTTCAGGATCGGTGCCTGTATATAATAATTGAATAATATCTATGAAATGATCATCTACGATACGAACAACAAAGATTTGTGCATCAGGAAACCCTTCCTCCAAACTCGTAGGCTCATCCCCATCCTCAATCTGCGAAAGGTGATCTAGACTAGCATTCAAGTGCCTTGGCTTCATAATTACGAAGTCATATTCCTAGAAAAGCAACAACCATCTACAAATATTCCCCCCCAACACAGGCTTGTTGACCAAGTATTTCAGAGGAAGAATGATCTGCATACATCTTGAAGTGTGTACCCAACAAATAGTGCGTGAATTTTTGTAGTGCATACAACATAGTTAAACCTTAATGCTCTGTGGTTGAATAGTTCTTTTCCACCTTAGAAAACTTTCTACCTGCAAATGTTATTGGATGATCGATGTCTCCTTCACCTGGTTGGGTCAGCACAACTCCTATCACGATGCAGGAAGCATCTACATGAACGTGGAAATCCTTCTTCCAGTCAGGGAACACTAAAATGGGCATGGTGACCATTTTCTCCTTCAAAACATCCAATATTTCCTGGAAGTCCTTGTCTCGGCAAAATGTCGCATCATTTTTCAGCAATCTTTTGATGGGAGCATTTATTTGCACATATTCTTTAATGAACTTCCTATAATATCTCATATGGCCCAACGTTGCATGCAGTTATTTGACATTCTTCTGGGCTTCCATATTGATGACTACAACGATTTTGGCAGGGTCTACCATCAATCCTTGCTTTCAAACAACATGGCCCAAGAGTATCCCGTAGGGTACACAGAATATGCATTTCTTCAAATTAAGGGCTATCTGATGGTTTCTACAAGTATCCAACATGAACCTCCAAAAATTTAGGACACACCCTTCATTCAACTTATTTAATTCTACACATATCCAAATTTCACCTTGAGTTTTATTTTCTTGAACCACTATGGGACTAACCGAGTCTGATTCCTTGACAAGTTTAATGATTCCGGCTTCAAGCATTTTAACCAATTCGTTGCACACTTTTTCCTTATACTTAGTATTTAATCGGTAGGGACGTTGTTTCACTGGCTTGGCATCTAGATTCAAAGTGATCTTCATGACTCCAAGATCCCCTACTATCCCTTTTAGATTAGAGAACTTGGTGGGAAACAAGTCTTGATACTCTCGCAAAAGCTTCGTGACCTTATCTACTACATCTTCATCATAATAGTCCCCTATATTCACGAACTTTGGATGTGCTTCTGATCCAATATTCACCTTCTTGGTCTTTAAAGGCTCTAATATATTAGGTATTTTTTCCTTAGGTCCCTTGATTTCATGTTGTCCTTCAGACTCAGGAATGTGAATGTTGCTGGGATCTTCTTCACCATCCTCAGTGGTCACATTGTATCACTCAAGTGCATGGCACAACTGCGTACCCCAATCTGGTTGTACCCATTCAACTAGCTCTTCAGGAATTTTGAATATAGAAGATTTGATCATTTGGAGTTATTCATCGGTACATTCAAACCCATCTTCAAAGCTAAAAGTTAACAAAAAAAATTCTTTCAAAACATCCCATTCTGTAGTTTCATGTCGCAACTCTATTTCCAGATACCAGTTCATTGGTATTGTATCCAAAGTGTGGCAGAATATATGAACCCACTCTGGTTGTGGTTCTTCTTCCCATGATTTTTTCCAACGAGCTAATTTCGCGTGCAAATCATCCTTTCTTGTGTATTTCTCCACAATGTGGTTATTAGCATACCCAAACCTCAACTTCATCACTCTTCGATACTCCTTCCAATCTGTAAAACTATTTTTATGTGTGCCCCACTAATGGGAAGGCGTAGCTCATAGCATAATGTCTAGCACTAGAACCGATGTTCCTCTGGTACATCCCTTTCAAATTTGTCTAGAAATAAATTGACATCCTCTAAACCATCATACTATGGTAAATTGCATACCTCGGTGGATATATATTGTAGCGATTTGGTAAGCCTGTTGTAGCATAATGATGATGCTTCATGAAATCGGTTCTACTAGTGCTCGAGCTCCTCATCATAATTTGAATTATAGGAGCTATCATTTTCCCATGTGATTCACTCATCCACCATAGGGTTGATCCAATCTTCATCTCGCGTGGTTAGCTTATAGACCTGCTCAATATCATCGTTCCTCTCATAATCACAGACTAGTTCAGTATATGGTGCACCTTCGGCTATATCCAACAACACAATCACCCTTAGTTCTTTCTTTTCAAATTTCATGTTGCACTTCTTCAGGTTGATGACTAGCAACTACATTCATATCAAATGCCCAATCAATTCCAAGCAGGGTTGGATATGGGTTACTATCCTCCACTATTTCGATCACTTCAAAGTCAACTATGGCACGTGTTGCTTCAATATCCATAGTCACTCCATGTAGGAGCCCCATAGGAATAATCTTCTACTGATTGGTCATTATCAGTTGGATCAGAGACCACTGTAGTGCTTGTCTTCACATCCTTTCCCAGGTTTGTTTCGGCAAAACATTTGCATCATACCCTAAATCAAGAATTACTTGGTCTATTTCATATTCACCAATCTGGGCAGTTAATGTCATTTTGTGACCAATTATTTTCTTCATTTTGCCCACCTTATGTACTGTGTGTTGTTCTGGTAGAGGATTATACTTACCAATGCAATTATCTATCAAGTCTTGCAGTCCTTCTGTTTCCTTCTTATCCCTTAGGAGTTTCATACAGTTTTTTAAAAATGATGGTAATAATGACATGTCAGTCTCCTTCCCAATACTGGTCTCTTCAAACTTTCCAATATTTTGAATCCTTGATGTGGAAGATCCTTCATCCGTGAAGCTCCTCTTTGCTTCCATAAACATTTCATTCACCTTATTTACATTGAATCTTGTCTCCTTATCAATAGCCTTGCACACACACACATCAGCTTTTGGTTGTTTTCCCTTATCTTCTCCAATAGCTATACCGCTTCACATAACAATATTGACACTGGGCCCATCTTCGTGAGGCTTCGATCTCATCAATTGGATGTTCTACGTAGTTTGTTGGGTTTGAGTCTTATTTTCTTGCATCTTTGCTATAAGCACCAGGAAATCTGTTATAACATGGTCAAAATATCGAAAATATTGAAAGGAAGGTGTTGTAGTGACTACAACCACCCTCGAAAATTTTGCCTTAGCCTATTTTGGAGCCTTCCTACCAACCTTCATAGTAGCTTTCCTTACTTCATAAAGTGCTCAAGCTTCAGTATCTTTCTTGCTCAAAGATAGCATGTCGATCACAGTTTTATCTTTTCCCTTCACAAGCTGCTCACCTGGACTTGGTCCAGCTACAAGCTGAGCAGCTTCCCAGTGAAATTTGTGCATTCTGGAGGGAAACAAGCCATTCCCTCCAAGAATTGTGCAATTCCATCTAATAGCTTTTTGGGCTCTAGGATTGTGCAATCCTGCCAGCTAACCCTCCCACTAGGATTTGCACAATGTTTCCCATCAACAGGCAGTTCAACCCAAGATTTGCACAAATCTGGGCAGCAGTCAATTGCTACACCCAGAAATTGTGCAATCCCCTTGGGCTATCAGCCCAGCTTACAATCAGAAATGCGCATTTTTCTCCAGCAGCCAAACATTCGCTTGCATGTGCATCTGAGTTGACTGGTTGCCTCTGAGTCTAAGAAAAACATACTTTCATGCAGAGGTTGCTTCTCCCAAGGTAGCATGCAAAGGTATCCCTTGTTTTAGGGATCTATGTTTAGCAATTGGAGGTTACATGCAAGGAGTAATTCAAAAACCTCCCTCCAAGTGTTGCTTCCCCTATATTTGTGGCATGCGCTTCACAACCTTGATGTTATCAAAACTCATCAACCAGACACTACAAAGATCATTCCTCACATCAACCTTGTAGCTCTGACATGCCACATCACATTTAGGAGTGGTCGACACATTTAGCTCATTTGTTTTGGTGTAAGCCCGCTTCCCATGCCTTATGTTTCATTTCTGTCACTTTTTGTGTATTCACTTGTGTGAGTGTTTTTTTCTTGATTTCTTTGAGCGCCTGATGTCGTTTACATATATCTAGTTTGGCCTAGCTCTTTTTCAATTTTGTTTGCTATCTCACTGT
The DNA here is from genome assembly GCA_000404065.3 of Pinus taeda. Lineage (NCBI taxonomy): Eukaryota > Viridiplantae > Streptophyta > Pinopsida > Pinales > Pinaceae > Pinus > Pinus taeda. Next base: position 14,823 of record APFE031018562.1, read on the forward strand.
TGTTGCATGCATGAAACTTCTTTGCACAGACGTTTTCCCAACCGACGAACGACCTCACCCACATGCATGTCTATATGTTTGCTTAATCTTCCATTCATGTTTTGCATGCACTGTTTATCACTTTTTCTATCGGTTAGTGTCATTATGCATTTCATTGACTTACTTTCTTTCAGTTTCCCATCGGTGAGTTAGGACAACCTTGGCCCAATCTCTGCCTTCACTAAGGTTGCATTATGCAATCTGGAGAAGGAAGGATCACCTTCCTCTCCAGATTTATGCATTTTGGCCCAACAATGGCCTCTTGGACTGAATTGCACATTTGTGGAGGTCAATGACTGCTTGGCCCAAAAATTTGTGCAAATCTTCCCCTAGGCCAGCAGTCCTTCCGAGCTGGGATTGCTCATTGCACAATCCCAACAGCCAACTACCCAATTGGACTATGCATTGCATTGTTCCAATAGTTAGTGAGTCTCTCAACGTCCCAGATTATGCCTTGTGCAGTCTTGGCAATCGGTCTCCTGACCTCCCAGCCAAAATTGCACAATCTTCATGATCATTCACCCAGGTATCTTCGAAGTCAATTCTCATGTTCATTTTGGTTTTTGACTGATAGATTTCTTGCTATGAGTGTTTCCATGTCTCCAGGTATCGCAGGTGTTCATCTGCTCTCAGCAATACATGTATAATGGCTTCCACGAGAGCAGAGACAAAGACACCATTTAGAGCATGCTTGGGGATACAATCGATCAAGTGTCCATGAGCTTGCCTACTCATGGATAGAACATAGAATATAGAGAGGAAAACCCAGTGGATAATCAACATGCACCTCCAGTTAGAAACCCAAACTTTAGGAAAAACCAAAACCAAAATACTGGAAAAAATGGACCTGATTAGAATATAAGACCTCCTTTCCAGGAAAATTATGCAAAAACATCCCATCCTGAAAACCCAGAGCAAGACACATAGATTAACCTGATGGGATTAGATGATGAAGGTACTATTCTTATAACCCAAGATGATCAGGAATTGCATATGTTGCAGCAATTGCAAATCCAGTCTGGAGAGTCATTTGACTATAAACAAGGTTATGATTTTGTCATCTTTGAAGTACATAATTAGTATAACCTAAGGAGTAAAAAGAATTCTGGTATCTCTGACCAAACCAAGAAAATAGTGCAAAATCAACCAAAGAAAATCAAAGAAGCCCCAGTTTCTAAAATCCTCTAGATTCTCCCCAGACAAAACCTGAATTCTTTTGGTCCCACCATTGAAGATATTACCCCTAATCAACCTTCTAATGATCAACCCTCTTCTTCAACTTCCCCCAAAAAACCAGTGGACACATCTCAAAATACTAGATTGGAAAATTCACAAAAAGAAGTCCCCAATAAAGGAAACGAAGATGATCCCATTCAAATCCCTGCTTTCAAAAGTACAAACCCTCAAATAGGGAAAGCCCCTTTGCCTTTTAATTTGGGAGAAGAGGTCGCTAAGCTAAAGATTCCAGTCCCTTTGACTGAGTTAATCAAGAATGAAACCTACAAAACACAGATAAACCAGACCCTGAACCTTGTTGAAAATGAAGATTTTGTTAACGTGTTTGATGACCAACCTGAACTTATATTTGGTCCAGAGGTAAATGGAAAACCACTAGAAGGAGGGATACCACCTTTCCATATTAGCCTTGGCATCCATGAAAAAATTCTTCATAATTCAATGTTGGATTCTAGTGCCTCCCACAACTTAATGCCCAAATCAGTCATTGAAAAACATAACCTAGACATTACAAGCCCTTACAAGGAATTATTTTCATTTGACTCAACTCAAGTCAAGTGTCTAGGGTTGATTAAAGACCTCTATGCTACCTCAATTCAATATCCTGCCAAAAGCATCCTTATGGATATTGTAGTTGCTGACATCCCACCAAAGTATGGCATGTTGTTATCTAGGTCATGGGGAGCATCTCTACAACTTGATATGTCATATGCAACAATTTCTATTTTTGGGCAACCCAAGAAGCTGTATTGAGAAACTTTAATGAAATACATGGTGAGTAGCCAGGATTGGCCTCAAAACTTTCCTATATACTCTGTACATACATTGATTCTTTTATTTTGTATAATACTGATGAAACACAAGGAACTCATTTAGACAGTGTTGATACAAATCCAAAAGAAATTGCAGTTTCAAAACAAAAGGAAATTTTCCAAACTTTAGAACTTTCCACTAAACAAGTAGTCAAGTTGAGGAAACTTTGGTTGAAATAGATGATACTAATTATGAACATGAGATATTGTGGCATATTGAGTTTTATGGGTCATTCAATAAGTTTGGAGTAGGAGCAAGAGTTTGGATATACAATTTAGAGAATGATTATTTAGAAGGCCATGCGTATAGACTAAATTTTAGATGTACTAACAATATGGCTGAATATGAAGTGCTACTTTTAGGTCTTAAATTAGTTAGGAAGCAAGGAGCTATAAGAGTTTCTCTCATGGGAGACTCTAAATTAGTGACAAAAAAAATTAATGTCGTATATATGACCAAAGACCCTAGATTAAGTTGTTACAGAGGAACCATTGTAGAAATACTAAACACTTCCTTAGAAACCAAAGTTGTTGTAATTTCTAGAAAACATAATATGCAGGCTCATAGTTTAGCATGTTTGCCAGCACTTGCAAGTTACCCTTTCAGCCTAACTATCAATACACTACTAAAGTAAGGCACAGGCCTACAATCCCAGATAATTTGAAGAACTGGCAAATATTTGTTGATGACAAACAAATAAACAACTTTTTGATTTCAGAACAATAATTTGCAAACTGCAATATAGATACTGACACATCAATAGACCTTAACACTAAAGATAAAATAGAAATAAATGAGATAGAAGGTGAAGAGATAGATAAATTCCATCCCACTAATTTATATTAGATGTAGAAAACCCAGAGCAAGTTGAGATTGATGAGATAATTAACAAAGACATTGAAGTAATAAATCTCAAGGACGATTTCTTACCTAAGGTATTAACCCCTTTGGAAGACTTGTTTGATTCAAATGATGTCCCTAGAAAGCCCAAAATGGAACCTTTGAAATCTGATATGGAGGAGTGTAATATTGGCACTGATGAAAATCCCAAATTCATCAAACTTTCTAAATCATTACCTCCCACTAAAAAAGTAAAATACATTGAGTTATTAAAAGAATTTCATGATGTATTATCTTGGAGTTATGAGGACCTCAAATCCTATGACACCAACATCATACAACACACAATCCCTTTAAAAGAAAATCAAAAACTTTTTAGACAAAAACTTAGAAGGATAAATCTTGTCATATTACCTTCAATTGAAAAGTAAATTTAGAGAATGTATGATGCTAAGATAATTTCACCAATCATACTTTCTGATTGGGTTTCAAACTTGGTGCCAACTAGGAAGAAAATTGGTGAGATCAAACTATGTTTGGACCTTAGAAACCTCAACAAAGTATCACTTATAGACAATTACCCTCTCCCCAAAATGGACCATATTTTGCAAAGGGTAGTTGGATCAACCAGGATCTCATTATTGGATGGCTTTTCTGGTTACAATCAGATTTTAGTTCAACTTGACGACCAAGCCAAGACTGCCTTCACTACTCCTTGGGGCACATTCATGTATGTGAAAATTCATTTTGGACTAATGAATGTAGGAGCCACTTTTCAGAGGGCTATGGATATAGCCTTTGCCAAATAAATTCATGATTTCCTAGTGATATACCTAGATAACATTACTGTATTTTCAAAATCTGACAACCAGCATTTGGATCATCTAAGGCAGGTTTTTATTAAATGTAGGAAATATGGAGTTTCTTTGAACCCTAAGAAGTCATTGTTTGGATTAGAAGAAGGAAAGTTACTAGGTCATATAGTTTCAAAAGATGGTATCTGAATAGACCCTGCAAGAATAGAAGCCATCTTACAGATACAACATCCAACATTAGAGAATTACAAGTTTTCTTAGGGAAAATTAACTTTCTTAGGAGATTTATTTCTAATCTAGTAGAATTAATTAGATCACTGAACAATATGTTGAAAAAACATTCGACCATAAAATGGACTGTTGAGGCCAAGAAAACCTTTGAAGACATTAAATTGGCCTTAATAAGAACACCAGTTTTGATCAATCCAAAATTTGGCAGAGATTTCATCTTATTTTCCTTTACTTCTGAGCACACAATTGTTGCATTTTTACTGCAGAAAAATGACCAGGGATATGAACAACCTATTGCTTTCTTTAGCAAGGCCCTTAGAGATGCCCCTTAAAATATAACATAATGGAAAAACAAGATTTTTCTTTGGTCAAAGCTATCAAGGACTTTAGAGTATATATTTTATATTCTCATATAATAGCCTATGTTCCCAATTCAATAGTCAAAGACATCCTAACTAAGGGTGGTCCAGATGGAAAGAGGGGAAAATGGATTGCTACTATTTTAGAATATGATATAGAAATCAAACAAACTAAGTCAATCAAGGGCCAAGGTTTAGCCAAGCTTATGGCTAAGTCAAGTTGTCAGGCCCTGGATATAAACTTTATTGCACAAATAGATAATGAAGAGGAGATGATGACTCCACTAATTAGCTAGGCGTTTATTGAATCACCATGGTATGTTGATATCATTTATGTTTTACAAAATTTACAAGCTCATCCAAGATTATCTAAGACCAAAAGTAGATTTTTGAAGATGAAATCCTTAAAATTTTGTAGATTAGACATGCTTTATTTTGGAGCAATCATGAAGGTATTCTTCTCAACATTTTATTAAAGTGTGAATATAACAAAGTACTGCAAGAGTTTCATGCAGGTGACTGTGGAGGACACCTTTACTAGAAAGCCACTGTAGATAAAATTCTTAGAGCTGGTTTCTACTTGCCAACTTTGTTTTCCCATGTGAAGAAACATGTGACCTCCTGTCACAAATGTCAAATTTTTGAGGGAAAGAAAAAACTTCTACCTTTACCCCTGAATCCAATCTCTACTGAAACAACTTTTCAACAATGGGGGTTAGACTTCATTGGTGAGATTCACCCACCTTCCTCTGCCCAACACAAATGGATCCTCATTGCCACAGACTATTTCACCAAATGGATAGAGGCCATACCTTCAAGGTAAGCCACTGACACAGTTATCATAACCTTCCTTGAAACCAACATTCTATCAAGATTTGAATGTCCAACTAAGCTCATTACTGATAATGTGGTAGCCTTTAAATCGAAAAGGATGTTAGATTTCCGCAATAAGTATCATATAACACTTAGTCATTCCACAACCTATTATCCTCAAGGAAATGGACTGGAAGAATCCTCAAAATAAAGCCTAGTGAACATCATAAAAACGTTGTTGGAAGACAATAAGAAAACATGGAATAAAAAGCTAGTCAATGCCTTATGGGCAAATAGACTAACCACAAAGAAATCAATTGGCACCTCTCCTTACCAACTAGTTTATGGGATGGAAGTTGTTTCTCCATCTTCCATGGGAACACCAATGATGAAGCTGCTCCAAGAGTTGCAGGTCAAACCAAACGACATCCAAAGAAGAATCAACCAAACAATTCATTTACAGCAAACCAGAGAAGAAGTGTACATCAGATCTCATGTTGTGCAGGAAAGGATCAAGAAGATTTTTGATAAAAGGACCAAGGCTGAGGATTTCTACCTTGGTGACAAATTCCTAAGATGGGATTCAAGGAGGGAAGATAAAGGTAAACATGGGAAATTTGATTTCCTATGGAAAATCCCATATGCAATTTATGCTTTCAGAGGTAATAATGCTTTCCTCCTCCAAGAAATGGATGGTACAGAAGCAAAAGGTGGACTTGTGAATGGTCGGATGCTAAAACACTATTTTGAACCTAACTACTGTTTTTTACTTTCCATTTTACATATTCCATTTTTTTCCAAAAAAAATTAGTTTGGATTGGATAGTGGTCATTGAAGTTGAAGCCCGAAGAGAAGGCCCTAAGCTTTAAAGATTCAATATCATAAGTATTAATAATGTAGAGGCATAGAGGACAATTTTGCAAGGTAACATCAACAAAAATTCAAAGGCTACTGATTTATGAAAGTCTTGACATTTCACTAGGAAATTCCATCCCCAAGTGGAGCCACTGTTAGGTTCCTAAACCAGTAGGAGTCATAATTTTGATTGACTAAGGTTAAGCCTTGTAATATTGTACATACCTTTGCTTTCTGCAAATGTTTTCCATATTTAAAAAATTAAAAAATGTAAAGAGGGTATGTCCTAAACGAATAATCAAAGGACAAAAGGAATGAAAATAGATCACAAAAAATGAAAAATATGAACCTCAAGAAAAAAAACCATGAAGGTGTGCAAGTCAAAATGCCACTACTATTTACTTTTTTTTAATGTGTGCAGCTTGTTACTTATGCCATGATCTATGAATAGCAAAATGTTTAAACTTGGATATTTCATGTGTTCAACTTCATGTTTATAGATAGAGAATAAAATCTAACCAAACAGTGTAATCTTGGCAGATAATTAGATAGGTAGAGTAAATAAAGGAGATCAATTGTTTAAACTGAGCCCTTGGATGAGATAAGGTTTGATTTATATAGTTTTCTATGTAAAGAAAAGAAAATATTGATAATGGTTTGCTAGCTTAAATGCACCCTAATAAAGTGAAGAAAAATGGTATAATAAGTAGATGGGTAAGTAGAAGAAAGGTTGCAGAAGTATGGTGATTGATTAGAAAAAACCATATTTATTATTTTTCATCATATGTTCCAAATATGAATGGACAATCAAGCTTCCAAATGGATTTCAAAGTCAAATAATTAACATCCCCCATTCATTTCACCTCTTTACTTAACTAATTTCCCATAATAAAGTTTAAAGTACTTAAAAACCTTTAAGTCAAAGAGGCTCAGAGCATTTCTATGACTTTTGGATGGACCGGACCCTCAGCACAAAGACTTATGGATATCAAGTACTAGACTCCCCTCATAAAAGTTTTCCCCCCCCCTTCAGTTCATTCATTTTCCTAATAATACTCCTTTTCCTAAGGTTAAAACACTTTTTGCCAAGGAAAAAACAATTCTCCCCCCATATAAAACGCTTTTCATACCAAAAACCCACAAAATTGCTTTACACTAAGTATTAATGTAAATATGTGAAAAACATGTAATTCAAAAAAAAAGCATTTTGCTTAGTGTTTTTCCCTTTTCCGCCCATTTTTATATTAATGACTAACTTTATTATAGTAAATCCCGAAAAAAAAACCCAATTTCCCGTATATATTTAACTCCTATGTATAAATTAACCCTACACCCCAGTTTAATTACAAACTAAGATTTTCACCTAAAACCCGACCAAAACCTTTAATTTGTCGATCGTAAATCAAGTTAATTAAGCCCCCTTTTAATCCTCTGTTAATTACCTCGATGGCCTAATCTCACTTTAAGCCATTATTAACCCTGATACTGTCATAGTTAAGTGCCCGCCGGGCCCCCCACTAACCCTCGCATAGTTTCTCCACCTGATCGTCGTGTGATCATTCCCCTCCTCATCTGATGGCACTTATCCATATCGAGCCAACCCGACGTCCGTCCTTTACCTGCCCGATAAAGTGTTTCCCCCCTACCCCCAATGCTACGTGTCATCTGATGAGTGGAATCGGGTGGCCCCTCCCAAATACCATCAAGCACCCAAAAGCAGTGCAAAATAAACTACTTATCTCCCTCCCGCTATGTGACAAATTAACCACTATTCACCCCATACCCACCAAAAAATAACTTTTGCGTATAAAAGTTAAAAGCCCCAAAATTGTTTGTTTTCACTGAAATTTCATTTGCAAGCCTCTATATGCATGCACAACACCTGTAAACATTGAAGTCGTCAACCCACATACAATTTCACTCCAAAGACACCGCAGACAACCCAGTCGGCCTTGCAGCCTATACGAAGCCCATTCAATCATTGGCACCCATAGCTCCACCTACAACAGCACTGCCAGCAGAATCTACTACAACAGCAGGAGCACCAAGGGACAAAGCAACAGGACTTGTGAAAGCCATGGAAGATATGTCTATCCAGGCTACAGAGATGAAAAGATTGAAGGAGAAGGTGGCAAGTTTGGAAATTGACTGCAAACTTTCCCAACTCAAGCAGAAAGAGGAAACACAAAGGGCCTAGAGAATGGGTGAGAGAATCAAAATCCTGGAAAAGGATTTGACACTTGAGAAGCCACTTGGACAAACCAAGGAAATGTTGTGGACCAATATCATTGACTCTGTCAATGATATTTGGCCATCAATCCAAGTTATTTTTTAGCAAATAGAGCTAGTAAAGATAGCTACTGAAGTTATCCAGAAAGTGAAGGAGGAATTGGGAAATAAACCTGAGGATTCAAATAGACTCATCCATTTTCTCAATAGAAAAAATAGATATCATCTACATGAGCTGAATATTGAAGACAAAATTGCCACCATTCTAGAGATAAGGAAGGTCCTTTCAAAAAGGAACCTTATGCTTAATTGGGAAGAAAAAGCTCCACAATATGCAGGTAGCCATTGATAGGTTCATGGTTAAATTTCAGATTTTGAAGGAGAAGGGTCTTCCCAGTCCTATGGTAATCAATGATAAACTCATGACATAATCGGACTATGACACTAGACTCAAATAGTTGGCGAAGGAACAAGCCATCTCTTCATCCATTAAAGCCTTGCCAATGAACAAAGTATTATATGACACATTTGAGAACTTGTTTTTCCTTGAGCATGAGGTAAAACATTTGTTCCTCACCATGCCAAATTTTTCTAAATATACCAAGGCTGATGAGATTTACAGGAGAATGGTAAATGTGAAATTACCAAGTGAAGAATGGTGGGAGACAATGATATATTCACTGTGATAAATAAACAACTGAAAGTTATTGTGCGGTAAAAATAAAGGCAACAAAGTAAAACAAGTAAAAACAGCACAACAGGGTCAAAGAGTATCAGATGAAAGATCAAAGTAACGAAGACTCCAGTGTAAAAATGCGACAACTATCAGCTAGTATAAAGGGCTACACCTCAACCACAAAGGCCAACACAACCATAATTAAAGGGACAACAAGAAATAGTTCATTAGCTATCTTTTTCTTCTTGCTAGAAGATATTTGTATTTCCTAGAATACATCTCAAGTTTTTTTGAGATATTTTGTAATAAGTTTTTGTATAAATACTTCACAATTCAAAGTATGTAGGGTGGATTCCAAAACATTTCTATAGAATTGTTCTCTCGAATCAGAAATTTTATTGTATCAATGACTGGATTGGCTTACTATATAAAGGAATAAAGATCAGACATTTTATAGGATTCTTGTGTAAAGCGAAATACACATAAGTATTCTCTCATGTTCAATGTTGTTTTCCTTCAAAAAAATTTCATAATCTTCATGTATCTTTAAAATCTAAATGTTATAACATGGAATGATATTTCAGAAATTGCTTAAATGCACTATGTCTTGACTATTATACAGTATTATATGTTTCTTCACAAATCTAAGTTAAGGAATTCTTGATTGCTCCTTAGTTTAGGCAACTACTTGTGATCTATAGCAAAGGATTCTTAATTTCACATTATTCATAATTATCCTCTGCTCTCCATTCTGATCCCGGTCTAAGGATTCTTGAGTGCCCTTTCACCAAGGTTGGAGTTGCTTCCCCCATTACGCCTAAAGATTTGCATTTTTCTCTACTAGCCTACCCTGTGAACATTCCCCTTAACAAATTGGTCTAGTCCTTCTATCCATTTGTTGACTCCATAGCCCAATGGCTTGAAGACCTAGCTCTATCCATCTTCTCTAAGAATTCCACCACCCAAACTTCAAAGAAAAACCAAAACCCCAAGGAACACTAAGAACTAGCCTAAAATCCCATAAGAAACAAAGCTAAATTATATAGAGAGAGTCCTCTCTGAGCCATAGGTTGGCTAGAGCCTATACTTAAAATATTGGTTTGTCATTACCTCAGTTTCTTCCTTCTTCTGATAAAATTCTGAGTGATAATAGAATCATGACAGCTTCATGCTCCGCGACCACAAAATGTGGAGACTTTACAACTTTATTACAAAATTTGACAAAAACATTGGCTTTTAGCCCCAAAATTGTCTGTGGGGGATCTCGTTCCCAACAAGCCCCTAACACAAACGTCGTGACTCACCCTCAAGTCACTCTACAGGTGTGGAGATCTTAGCATGAAGACCTCTCTACTCAACTTGTATGACTGCAACCTCGGCAGTGCACTGTGCGACTACTTGCTTCACTTCTTCAATCATCTGCTCAGTCACTACTCCCAAACTATCGGCCTAAAGATTCTGCTGAGTTTCTTGCAGATTCACAAGCTTTCCTTCAATAGAGGTTGTGACCACATAAGCTTATCCAACCAGGGCTTTAGTCATGCCTTCAACACTACCTCCTATGCCACGTTGCATCTACTTGTTCTTTCAACTGTTTGGCCTCTTGCAGTTTTTCCAGTCTCTGCGTGAGCACGAAGGTTCACACTATTCCTTTTACCTCGTCATAGTGTTGCCGCATTTCTCACGCTTCTGTCTCCAGCTATTGTACATGAGGGTCCTCCTGCAGGCTTGTTAGGACCTCGAACGATTGTTCAAAAAGTTGTGTGCAGTCTACTACTGCACTATTGACCACCACTATTGCCTCTGTGAGAGTGGTTGCATGCTGCTCCTTTACTTCTAGTGGAGTTGAAGGCTGGGCCTTCAACTGTAATTCGGTAATCTGTAGGCTCAACTCCAGCTAAACCCTACCCATATTTGTGTAAGCATCGCTTATGTTATACAATAAAATGACCTCCTCATCAACTCAGAGGTGAAAGACATGATGACTGAAGAAAAGACCACAATTGCAAGCCTTGATTCCACACTAATGTTAGTTGCACACTAAAAACCTACTTTATAAAGCTTGTTACCAAGCCTAAGAGTGCGTTAGTGACCCTACTAACTCAAGTTGCTAGACCAGGGGCAACGTTAGTGAAACTAAGGGAAGTTCAGTGGGTCAAACCAATGAATTGACTCACAAATATCTAGATATTTGTCCCTAAATTTACTCAAGAAAAGCAAGGAAACATCCAAAAATAACTTATTTGGAGAAATTATAATCTGAGAAAAAGAGGCAAATGGGAAAGAGCTTAAAAGTAGGGCAAGTTCATTGCTTTTTCCCTAGTGAACTCTATGAGGAACTTGGAAACCCTAAACTGATTGCTATATAAGCAGTGAGAGGGTCATTGTGAAATGGGGTCAAAGCATTTGAAAGGATAGCCATTTGAAAGGATAGGCTACTAAGCTGTCACATACTAAAGAAGTGAGCTAGAAAATAGAGAGAGAGAGAAGTGGAAGGGGCAAAGGAATACTGATACAACAGATGGTTGTAATCACTCTTCCATTATTAACACAGAACTGCAGTTGTGTTCCCTACTCCATGGTGTCGGTAACCTTGTTCATTAAGTTGTTCATTTGATACTTGTTTAGATGAGTAGTTCAGTTGTATGAAAATAAATGTTCATTGTGCATTCATATATTGGTTTTCGAGGTTGTATGCAGTGATTGTGTTTGCCTTTCCTTTATGCAAGAATTGATTTGGAGCTGGCTTTGAAGGAGTTCTTCTTGGCTGCATTGAGATCTCCAAACAAATCTAGAAGGAGACTTGAGGTAATCCTCTTTCCATACTTTGTTAATTGATATTGATATATGAACATGTGTATAACTTGGTATCATACGCAGATAATCTTATAGTCTCCGAAGGTCCTGGGAAGGCCTTTGAGGGTAGTTTTCATTCTCCATACACCGTGCATTTTACCCCATAACAGAATTGGAAACTCCATTGGGGACTATACATCTAGTTCTCAGTTTACCTAGACTCTTCTCTATTCTCTCTTCCTTCCAAGAGCTCCCTATTCTTTAGCAATCCTTTTTCTTATCCACCAAATACCTTGTTGCATCGTACTAGTATACATTCATCTTAGAAATGATCTTGGAAACCCTCTTTTTGAAAGATTTCCCACACTAACACAGGTTAGCAGGCTACACAGAGTTTTATAAAGCATTGTGCCAGTTTACAGGGAGCATTAGTGGGCCTACTAACTCTTTGTAGCCACTATTAGAGAGAGTTAGTCTCCCATTGCCTTGATTTCCAATAGTATCTATGGACCAAAAGGGATGGAAAATCTTCTCATGGCCAGAAATAAGATCTGTAACTATATTATGTCTGCAAAATTGGTGTCCTTGAAATTTATTTTTAGGAAAAACGTTATGGTTTTTCTCCCTTAAAAGCATTTTTTCTGAAAGAAAGACTGACAATTTGTATTCATCCTTCTATTTAAATAGTTGTGAGTTGCTTCATTTTGGTTTCAAGTAGTTGTTAAGAAATATTGGAAAAGAATCTTTTGGTTATGCATGTGTTGAAAGACTATAGATGCACATACGAAACTATGAATATGCGAAAAATATGAATATGTAGAATACAACTTGTATGCATCAAATTGAAAAAAAAATTCAGAGCATTGTTTTTTCATGATTTTTTGAGTCAAGAGTCTCACCATATTTCATATGTCAACACCCCCACCGAAGACAATAATCAAGTACACATAAAATTTACATTAAAATCAATTAGTTACTCTTTCAGTAAACCAACATTAGCTAGGCTAGGATCTTTGGATAAGCATGTGAGTGAATTGTCCAAGGTCAAAAACCAAACTAATGTCGTTAATGAGTGAAAAATTCCTTTTGCACTCATACTATCGGGACCACTCCAGTAAAAGCGGAGCAAAATACGAGACAACATCAGATTGTAATTGAAGGTAGCCCACCTTCTCTTACAAATCCTTTGGGAATTCTGTGTATTGGGGGTCCCTTCGGGGATTTCGGAACTAAGTCGGGGACTCAGGTATCCTACCCACGTAGCGTGTTGTCTATAACTATGTCCCCCCTAGTGGTGTCTGTGATCTGAGGTATCTCTAGTGACCAAACTTATAGGAACTTACACAAGGTGACTGGGACGAGCTGTCCTGGTACCTAACACAAACGGATCTACTCTGTCTTTAGTTTTTGGGAGGGTCCTCATCTTCACGATAGTACTTGGCCCCTCAATCTGAGGTTTGGGCAAAGCTTTAGAGTAACCATAATCGTACATTTGGCCATCCTTCCCTGTTATTCATTGATATACTGGGTTTCATCTCCGGTGATCGATGCTTATCAGACGAGGTAATTTCCCTTTGTTTGCTGATTGATCCATTTAGCGTATTTTTTATATTTTTTAGGTACCTAAGTGCTATCATTTGACACTTTAAAGAATATCACGATAAAATTTATTGATAAAAATTAACGGTCACCATGGCTACATCCAGCCCTCGTCGTCACTCTAGATGATTGTTAGGACTTCCTCCACTCATTGTGGACGACCTACCCAGTTCCACTAAACTAGATTCCCCATCTTCGGAGGATTAGTCTCCTAGATATCACACTGGATCTGTTTAGACAACTAACGATTCAAGTTTGCCGAAGGATTTCTTTACCGAGGGATTTCTTCCCCCTTTAACCCTCCGTTCACGAATCTGTTGGAACCTGTCTTGCCTCTCGTGGTACATATACTTCCTGCTTCAGTAGTTGGAACATTTCCATCTATCCAGTCGACGACTAATGAGTTGTGGAAATTTAGGGACACTTTTGGTCCTTCACCACTCCCCCAGTCGATAGTCATCACAACACCGGTAATGATGAATCTTGCTATCCCATTTGTCACAAGTACAACCACTCATATAACACCCTCTATGAGTGGAACCCATCAGATGCTAGGTTCCACCTGTATGGTGCCAAACTGCATACCTTTGACAAGTTCCACAAACAGTGCTCCCTATCACACTCAATGCGGCACTATGGGCACAGTTCTCATTTACCAACAACATGGTCGGCCACCAATGTATAGTTCAAACCCCCAGATTCATATACCTAGGGGGGTTCCCAATATGCACATGCCGGTAGGGAACATAATAGTTCCCCCTCCATTCTCAGGCATGCATGGTCAGTCACTAATTGACATGAGCGTTCCCTCTGTCAATTAAGGACAAATGGTTAGTTTTGTGTCAGGCGAGAATCCTCAAGGGGTTCCCAACTAGTCCATGGGGGCACCCTACTCACATCTTCAAATGATTCAAGGGGGCACCACTTATACTGGGGGAAATTCCATACCTTGGTATCAAAATCCTCATGGAAATCCACTCTACAACACCATACCTCAAAGAAACCGCTACACCACGCAACCCATGTATAATATGGGGAACCAAACGAAGGGAGGAGTGCAAAGCTCCTCAGGTCATTCGTCATCACCATGGTCTGAGTTGGGGGCACCTAACTCTCTGCCTTTCTTGGCAACGTTGGATATACCCGACTTATACAAGTTGACAAATGGCCCCATCTATCACAACTCACAATGGCTGTCGATCCTGCATAAAATACCAACGAACATCCCAAAGTTCGATGGAAAACAAGGGGAGGATCTGGGCACCCATATCACTACCTACCATCTCTGGTGTGTTTCAAACTCTATGGTGGATGACAGTGTCTAGCTACGTCTTTTTCCCCACACCCTCACTGGCAACGCAGCAAAATGGTATATTGAGTTACCACGCATGTGAGTAGGCACCATCATGTTCAGATATCTGATTCAGACATGATACCTATCCAAATCCTGTCCCCTGACACACCAGAAATCATTTCCTCTCCTACACAACCATCAAAACTTTGGATGCAAAAGGAAACATGGGTGACATTTCCATATCATTTCCCATTGATATTTTTGTTAAGACAAGCATCGTGGGAAACATCCAAATGATAGTGGATTGCAATCCTGAGGAAATTGTGAGCTCCACCTACCTATTTCAAGAATTCCACGATGTATTCAGTGGGTCTCATGAGGAAATTCCCAACATTAATCCATCTACTGTCATGCATTAGATCCAAATTTATGACAATGACAAACCCATTGAGTAACAGATACCTTCCCTGGAAATAGTCGTTGAACCCATGCCCGGCACTACGGTCGAAGAAGAATGCTTACTATACCTTAAACAGATGGATAAAACCCATCGAGATGTTGACTTGGCACTTGAGGCTCACAAGCACCAGGTACATTCCCTATCTGCAAAAGAGCTTAAGTTTCCTCCTTACCAAGAGCGCAACCTTGTGTTGCTCTATCATCCAAAAGATGACCTCTTGGAGGCATGCACGCTTCAACCCAAAAGGCTAGTTCCCTATGTCGTAACGAAAGTCCTCCTCATGGGGGCATATGAAATGCAGGATTGGGAAGGAGTCCCGCTCAAGCAACCTAGAAATGGGCTCTACCTAAAGAAGTATTATGCCTAGTATTGCACTAGGCATGTACATCTGAAAGAGACATGTATATCAATGTAACCATGTCACATCACTTCACAACCTAGACTTTTGTAATCTTGTCCCAGGGTATCACTTTCCAACATGACCCGATCAAAGTACATACTCTAACATGCAAATAGATGTGTTGGCATCGAACATGCTACAAATTCACTTGATTACCAGTCAATGATGTAAACTGTTAACAAGTGCGAGAGAAACCACCAATAATGATAATGGTTCTCAAGGTACTATCAGCAAAATCCACAAAATGTGAATATAGGAACTGAAGTTGAACACCCATGAAATCACTTGATCGAAAGCCAATGTTGTGAACTCTTCGTCAAGTGTGAAGAACTTTCCATTAGGGCATGCAAGCTCTAAGATACTAGAGGGGAGTCTCTCGGTCAACTTCTCGGATAATGAGCTAAAGTTGACAGGAAATGACTGTGTCGAAGGAGGGCCATAATGTATCCCACACCATCTACATGAGGAAAAAGGATGCAAAATTATTTTTTATGATACAGAGAATCAGACGTAAGTGTAACTGTAGAAGGACAACTCTTGAACATATTGGCGACACAACAGGAAGTTTGGTAGCTTTTGGATCCATAGGATCGGTGGTCATGATAACGTGACAAATATCAAATGGAAGGAAAAAATGAATGGCCTAACCCAGGGAGGTCAATGATAAAAAGGAGGATGTCCTAACCCGACACGAAGTAGAAAGTGTGATGTTCAAGAGTGAGCTACCGACACAACTTATTAGATTTCCAAATTTTCCCCCACCATTTCTGGCAGGTAACCCAATTATTTTTTATCACAAGCTTGAAGGTGATGGCATATGCTTGCACTATAAGTTCATCCTTTAGATGAATCTGACCTAGTAAGTTCAATGAGCCCTAGGAAGGAGAACCTCATATTCGTTGTGGTGACGAATCTGATTTCGTTTAATATTTTAATGAGTCTGACAAAGGTGTAACTCAATATCCTTTTCATGTTTAGAGAGTTTGAAAAATACACATAAAATAAAACTCCACATGGTCCATTTTCATATGTTTGTGTCTCTCGAGCCCAAAAAGGTAGAAATGATACTTGAGAGAACCGCTTGACCATTTAATTCAAGGAGTACATTTTTCGTAAATAGTGCATCCCAGTCCGAAAAAGGGGGAAATTATATTCAGCACATGATGTTTCACATCCATTAACGAGTTCGAAATGACAAGGGCTCGACTATATTTTCACTTTTAAAGGGTCAGAAGAGTGCTTGAAAGTAGACTCCCCATTTTATTCTATTTTATGAGTCAAAAGGGAAAAATACTTGGCAATATATTCATATGAGTTTAACGGGTCGAGAAAAGATCTGAAATGTGACTCGTCATCATCGTCGAACATCCATCACCTGTCGCTGTGAAAAAAGGTAAAGTGAATTATCCAATTCTTGAGGAAAAATAGGTGAAAGTATTTAGAAAACCCTAATAGTTTCATGAAAACTTGAATAAAAAGGAGAAAAGTAAATATATTTTTACCATTTAGCATTTTACGTTGTTGTGAAGACATTTTACTCACTTTTTCCCTAATTGTTCTAGAGCATATTACAGGAGATCCGAGAAGTCATTCACCAAGCCACTAGTTACAGGTAAGAACCAAGGCCCTGAACTTCATTTTCATGTCTTTCGTTCTTGTTTTTAACCATTTTTAGGTTTTTTGGGATCAGTGTGAATTCCGGGAAAGGAATTACGCTAGCCAAGGGTAATTAACATGGCTTATCGCGCCGTTAGTGCAACTATTTTTAAAACAGGCGCATTGGTGTCGTGAATAGGGGAAAAACTTATTTCCTCACAAAACCACCATTAAAATTTGAATTTTATGGGACAAGGATGATATCTATGGCTTTTTCAAGAAATAATTGCTAAAAATGCTAGACTGGAAAGAACAGGAACATGAAGATGTGGACACCCAGGCACTAAATGATCCAAATTGCCTGGAAGTTTTGAGGGCTTGTGTGCTCCTCAAATTATTTCTCATGCCAAGGATGTGGGCCCAACCTGAGTTTCTTCAGTACCTGATTAGTCTATGGGACATAAATCGGGAAATATTCGTCATTGGTGACCAGGAGCTGGAGTTAAAAACTTTAGATATATATTTCATCACAGGACTGTCCTGAAGAGGGGAACCAGTCAACTTGTGTGGGTCACGATCGATTGGGGCAAGCATATCCATGTTTCACACTGAACATTTCCCTAAGGCCCTCAAATGCAAGAGTGGGAAGATCTACATTTCCATTGTTTAGGATTTGACACTGAGAGTGCTTCTATTGACTATCAATAGAGTGACGGGGTCCCAGGTAATTTTATGCAATTCTCAATAGAGCACTTTTTGAGATATTTTATTGCTCTTTAAAAAATATAAACATCTTCGAGTTTTCATCGTTGAGCTCATTAAATCTATGCGATGATGACTTGAGAACTTTTTGAGATATTTTATTGCTCTTTAAAAAATATAAACATCTCTGAGTTTTCATCGTTAAGCTCATTAAATCTATACGACGATGGTTAGAGAACTTTTTGTGATATTTTATTTCTCTTTAAAAAATAAGAAACATCTCCAAGTTTTCATCGTTGTGCTTGTTAAATCTATACAACAATGCTCTGAGCAACTCTTTTTTGATCTTTTTCCAACTCACTAAATAGAAAAAGACCAAGGGAGAATTTTTTTTAGGCACTTTTTTCTCGCTCTTTAAACCGAAAAAATCCCGAGCTTTGGCTTTAGGCTCGTTAAACTTTATAAGAAGACCTGAGTATTCTTTTAGATACTTTTCTCACTCGTTAAACTAAAAATTCCCAAGTTTTTGTTACTGGGCTCGTTAAAAATATACGGCAACAGCAAGAGAACTTTCTTTTTTGGGACCATTTCTCGCTCTTAAATCGAAAAATCCCCGAGTTTTTCCCCTCCTTCGAGCTCGTTAAAACTATGAAGAAGGGATGAGACGTTCTTTTCCCTCTCTTTCTCGCTCACAAAACTAAAAAACGTACCCTGAGTTTTCTTCATTTGACTCATTAAAATTTTTTAAGAAGGTATTGAGTTTGTCATCGTATGACTCATTAAAAATTCATGACAAAAAACAATTTTAGTACATGACCTCGTACTCATAACAAAATAAGGTCGACATCTATTGAAAATAGGTTTCTCTTTATCTAGGTTGAATAGATTAACTTACAAAAAAGTAACCAATCTGGGTATACTATTAACCTTTTGTCACACCTGGTTAACAACTATGACAAAGGGACCACCATGGAGTCTCTCTTTACAATCTTTTCAGACTCTCTAAATATGAAAAGACCACTGATTTGTCTAGACTAGAGCCTTTAAATTACACAGACAAGATATAGAGTCATTCTTTTTACGATACTTTTTAGACTCTTAAAACATGAAAAAATCGACGAGTTTGCCTGTCTGGAATCATTAAACTAATCAGATAGGGCAAAGAGTCACTCTTTTTGTGGTCCTTTTCAAACTCTTTAAATATGAAAATATCGATGAGTTTACCCGTCTAGACTCATAAAATTAATCAGACTGGGAAGGTGGATAATACAAATGTATTCTGTATTTGAAAGCGTGGTTTGGTAGCAGTCGTTCCCTTGAACATGGCACTCCCTCAGATAAATATCCTTTTGATGGCCTCTCAATATGAACCCTACCATCCTATGAGTTTTAGCCTATATACCCTGATGTAATTGTGTCTCTGTATCCTAAAACTCTGTAGTGTTCATGAGTCTAGTGTGTCTAGTTAAAACCATTGTCGTGCCTTCTATTGTTCAAGGGTTACCCATTTGTTTCCTCCATCAACCGATCAAACATATCCTTTCATCATGCCCTCCGTTGTTTAGACCCAAATGCTCAAAAGATTCCTCAGAAAACAAAATCATTTTTGTCCCATTTCGTGTCGATTGATGTAGGACACATTATTGCCTACCTTTCGAGAGGTTTCTTCCTATCGACTTCAACACTCTATCTAGGAAGATAATCTAGAAACACATTCAGTGCCTTGGTACTTGCAGACATTAGTGGTAGGTTTCCTTGTGCTTGGTTAGGGGTTCTCATTATTGGCTCCTGATTAAGCGATTCTACGAGGGCTCGACGACAAAGACATCTTTCACACTCGCTAGCTTGTACTGTGCATCTTGGAGACCATCACCATTATCAGTTGCCTTCCTCGTGTCTGTTAATGGTATTCATTATTGACTGGTAATCAGATGATTTCGTGCATGTTCGACGTCAATGCATATATTCGCATGTATCGATCTATTCTGTTCGGTGAAGCGAAAATCAAGAACTTGGTAGAGGCTTGCATCATTCAACCTTGTTTCCTCTCCCAAGCTGCGGATATTGTTTTTTAGAGACAGTTGTTTCAGGATGATTCTATTATGACACTGGATCCACATTGTGCTTATCGATGGCCAGTATCATCATATCTCTTTTGAGAAGATTACTCTAACATAGCTACTGAGCATGGGAATGCCTGACTCGGGACATGATTTTAGCAATTTTATATATATGTGTTGTATCAGGTTTCCCTTGCCGCCTGAAGCTTCTCTCTCTCTACATTTTGACAAGAAATTACAGTTTCAGTAAATTAATTCAGCCATCTTCTCTACCTTTGATTCATACTTTAGGGGGCATCTATTATACAACAAAATGACCTCCTCATCAACTCAGAGGTGAAAGACATGATGACTGAAACAAAGACCACAATTGCAAGCCTTGATTCCACACTAACGCTGGTTGCACACTAAAAACCTACTTTATAAAACTTGTTACCAAGCCTAAGGGTGCATTAGTGACCCTACTAACTCAAGTTGTTAGACCAGGGGCAGCGTTAGTGAAACTAAGGGAAGTTCAGTGGGTCAAACCAATGAATTGACTCACAAATATCTAGATATTTGTCCCTAAATTACTTAAGGAAAGTAAGGAAACATCCAAAAATAACTTATTTGGAGAAATTCTAATATGAGAAAAGGACGCAAATGGGAAAGAGCTGAAAAGTAGGGCAAGTTCATTTCTTTTTCCCTAGTGAACTCTATGAGCAACTTGGCAACCCTAAACTGATTGTTATATAAGTAGTGAGAGGGTCATTGTGAAAGGGGGTTAGAGCATTTGAAAGGATAGCCTACTAAGCTGTTGTGAACTGTCACATACTTGAAGAAGTGAGCTAGAAGAGAGAGAGAGAGAAGCGAAAGGGGAAAAGGAAGACTGATACAACAGATGGTTGTAATCATTCTTCCGTTATTAATATAAAACTACAGTTGTGTTCCCTACTCCATGATGTTGGTAACCTTATTCATTAAGTTGTTTATTCGATACTTGTTTAGATGATTAGTTTAGTTGTATGAAAATAGATGTTCATTGTGCATTCATATATTGGTTTTCAAGGTTGTATATGGTGATTTTGTTTGCCTTTCCTTTGTGCAGGAATTGATTTGGAGCTGGCTTTGAAGGAGTTCTTCTTAAGAGATATCAAAACAAATTTAGAAGGATACTTGAGGTAATCCTCTTTCCATACTTTGTTAACTAATATTGATAGATGAACATGTGTATAACTTGGTCGCATCTGCAAATAATCTTACAGACTGTTGAAGGTCCCAAGAAGTCCTTTGAGGGTAGTTTTCATTCTCCATACACTGTGCATTATACCCTACAGTAGCTTACCCCTATAGCAATATTGCAGATGCACACCTTGACCAATTCTTCCTTAGGAATGGCCAACTCCGAGACCATTCGGCATGCCTCCTCCATGACCTAAATTATACGCTTGTTTTGGTTGGTGACCTTGGTTATGGTGGTGATGGTAGAGTCTCGTTGTAGAGCCATCTGCTCATTGTTAATTTATTGCTCACTGATCACCTGTAGAGGGCGATGTTCATAGGCCCTCAACTCTGTGATCACTCCATCCCACAATAGGTGGAGTGCCTTGCCAAGGAGCACTGCTAGATTCAACCCCACTCCCTTGAGGGCATTGGCATTGGGCCTGTCAGCTTCATTTTCTGTGATTAGTGCTCTATCAGGCAGCATTATTGTGTTGGAGACCTTGGCATGCAGCATATCAGCAGCTTACAAAGTGCCGATAGCAAGGCTGGTGGACATTGTGCCAGCCTGTGACGCGTGGGTCTACAGCTCCTATAGACCTATCTGGATGGCCCCCAATATAAGTTTCTACTGCTACTCAAACCATTGTAGGGTCTCCACAGTGACATCCCACACCGTGTCTCCAATGTCATGCAAATTGCCCTTTGTGAGGGTGATTAGGTCCAACAGCGTCGCAGTGGCCTTGGATTTATTCCTCGAACCTCCTTTCTCTTGTTCCCATGGACACTTGATTGTGGGCGGACATCGCCTACAGGTCCATGTCGTGCTGCTTTGTTTACTCATCTATCTCTTCCTCTGTCTTGGGAGAAGGCAACCTCGCACCTTTGTCAGAGCCCCACTCTATTCCACCTGTTTGCTTCTCTGTCTACTGAGCAGCATCGTGCTCTGCCTGGGCCTTGTTAGTGACCTCCTTCTTCCTCTTCTCGGCCATATGTTCCATCTTGAGCTTGGCCTCCTCCTTCTTACATTGCGAAGCGAACTTGCTCACCCCCACTACCAAGTTTGATGTAGTGTGCCACTCTTTCAACCAGCGATCATGTACTGCATTAATGGCATCATCAGTTGCCAAGTAATGCAAGTCATACCATCTCTGTGTAAGGTCCTTCCACACACTGATTAACACATGGTGAAAATATGCCTTGAACTCTACATAGCCCTATAGGTTGGAAAACACAGTAAGAGAAAACCGCGATTTGTGATTGATGGCCATGCAAATGTTCATCTCCATCAAGATCCAGAAGATCTTGTTGTCCTTGATGCATTGCACATCCTTGTTCACCCACAGTGAAGCGTACTTCATTACTTTTGGTAGGCCTAGTGTGACCGATGGGAATTGACTATCTTCCAGCAGCTCCCATGCTACTAGCATAATAGACAGCAAGAGCCACGCATAGTGGAATGTCTTGCTGAGATCCTATGCCTCACGAAAATTTGCAAGGAACTCACTGCAGAGATAGTGCACCCAATTGAACTAGACTCCTTCAGTGCATTAGGCTGCTAGCGCGACAAAAGGTGTCGGCACCTCATCTGCGTGACACTTCCTCATCACCTTTCTTGCCAAAATCTATGTGGCCACCTTTACGACAGGGTCACTGATACTTGAGATGGCATATCCGCACGGCTTCTTCACAAGCTTAAATTTATCCTTCATGGCCTCCACGAGGACCTTCTCGCCACTTTTCTACCAAACATCATGGTCTGATTTCTTCCTATGTAGGGTAACCATGTGATCCTATGGATCAATCTCTCAGTGATGGGTATCGTCTACTCTAGCCACACACACCCATCATGTAACAAGCATAGCAGCTGCTTGATGACCAATATTTGTAATTAGGGTGCGATTATAGTGCATCACCCATAGCAGGTTGAGCAGACCTACCTTGTCTACTCCCCTGGTCCACTTTCGTAGTTCCAATGTGGTCATCCCAGTGGTTGTGTCGATAATGCAGCACATTAGTTGCTCGGTCACCAAGTGCGGGAAATTCTCATTTTCAACAAAGTCCCAATCTTCTAGCTTTAACAAAGGAACCTACCCCAAGCATGGTCCTCCAAAGACAATCTCATTCGGCAGCATATGGGTTTGTAAGTGGACCTTTCTCTCATTTATTTCTTTTGGCACCCTAGTCTTGCCCTTGCATGGAGGGATGTACTCAAGTAACCAGGTGATAGGGTCAGCACCCTAAACTTCAACTTCCTCCATGTCCATCCCCAAGTCCTCATCATCCATCAGGATCTCTTTGATTTCTTCCTCCTTCGACTCTAGATTGGTGGATTTTCCCTTTTCCTGTGTGGTGGGTTTCTTCTCGGCAACGTGCGCACCAGTATTGCAGGTTGCTTGCCCTTTTTATCTGTTGCACTCTCCTTGGTTGGGGTCAGCTTCAGTCTAGGTGTTCATGGTGATTTGGGAACTTCAACTAATACTTCTACAACCTCTGCGACAACTCCCTCTACCTCCCCAACAACCTTCGGCTCAGCCCCCTCGGCTATCATTGCTTCAGCATCCATAACTTTTGCAGTTGTCGAAATTATGCACCTGAGAGCTCAACAACTCAATTCTCAAAATGCCAAGTGTTTTTTGTTGGGCATCCACCTATAATTTATAGGACATTTTGAATTCAAATCCGATCGTTCCCCCCACATTCGGTTCATTAATGCTAGATTGGCGGCAAATTTTCAAGGATTTGACCCATAATTTATGTCTTAAATTTTGGCTGCCCACTCCATTTGGTTGCATTTCTACCATCAAATCATGAATAGTGACTTTAACGGTCACTTTCTAGGTGACCTGTGTGATTTCTCCCTAGGTAGCGCAACTCCCTTCATGTTGTTGTGAGCCCTGTGACACTTCCTTGCTCCGCACAATCCTCCAATCATGCAGCTCCCCAACCCGGGCAGTGTAGTTTATAGTCTCGCACCTCCTTTCAACTTCCTAGAGCGCTAAGACTGTGCTAACCTCATATAGTCACATCGTCGGACCACCAGTGTATGGCTTCAATTAGCTGCCATTAACCTTTCCTGGGAAGGGATATCCATTCAATTTAACCAACTGAACTACTCCACCGTTAGTAATATCCTTAATGACATAGGGCCCTAACTAGTGCATTGTAAACTTCCCTAGAAATTTATCAAACTTACTTTCATATAACAAAACAAAGTCATTTACCTTAAAGGTGTGCAGCTTAATGTGTCGATCATGCCATGCTTTTTTGCGCTGCTTTTGGACTTGTTGGTGGAATCCAGCTACAAATCTCTCTTCCTCTAGCTTAGCCAGTTATGCAAGCCTCTGTTCTAGGGCTCCATGATCTATCATACCCGTTAGTGCCACTATGCGAAAACTAGGCACAATGTATTCCATAGGCATCACTACTTCAACACCATAGACAAGCCTAAAGGGTGTCTGTCTAGTCAATTTCTTACATGTTGTCCAATAGGCCCATAGTACTACGGGTATGCGTAGGTCCCAATCACTTTGTTAAGCATTGCAAACCTTGGTCAGTGCATTCTCCAGCACTTTATTGAATGCTTCCACCACCCCATTATCCTGTGGGTGATAAGGAATTCTTTTCTCGTGATATACCTAAAATTCCTCCATCAACACCCTGATCCTCTCATTCAAAAAGTGTGTACCGCGATCACTCATCAGAATCTTTGGACACCCAAATTGCATTAGTACATACTCAAAGAGGAACTTCACTACAGTCACGCCTGTGTAGTACTTCACAGGTTGTGCCTCTGCCCATCGAGTCAAATACTCAGTCGCGGTGATATTGTACCGCGCTCCCATCTTCTTCCCTTGGGGTTGAATGGGTCCCACAAAATCTATTGCCCATTTCTCGAAGGGTTGTAACGTCATCTGCAGATTCATAGGTAGCTCATCCCTCTGTGATGGCCTACTAATCATTTGACACACGTTGCACGCCTTGCAGTAAGCTTTTGAATCCTGATGGAGGGTTGGCCTTGACAAACCTGCGCGTAGAATCTTATGCATGGTCACTCTTCCTACATAATATCCTCCTGTGGCACCGCCATGAGTTTCCATGAGGATAATGCTCCTTTCAAACTCTGGTACATATCTTCGTAATACTTCATCAGACCCCATTTTGTACAAATGCCCGACAATTACAAAAAATTTGTCATGCCCCTATTAACTCCTTCTGTTGGATGGCGTAACCTTCTGAGGCAGTTCCTATCATTAGTAAGTGTATGATGTCTTCAAAATGACCATCCGCGATGCACACTGCAAATTTTTTTGCGTCAGGCGATCCCTCCTCCAAATTAGTTGGCTCTTCCCCTGTTTCGATGCATGACAAATGGTCTGGTCCCACGTCCATCGTTCAGGCTTCACAATAAATTCAAAATCATACTCCTGGAACAATAGCAACCATCTACAGATTTGCCCCCCCCCAACATAGGCTTATTAACCAGGTATTTCAACACGGAATGATATGTATACATCTTAAAATGGCCCCCCAGCAGATAATGTCTAACCTTCTAGAGCTTGTATACCATGGCTAACCCTTCACGCTTGGTGGTGGAATAGTTCTTCTTAGCCTTGGATAACCTTCCGCTTGCGAAGGTTATAGGATGGTCCAATTCTCCTCCACCAACATGTGTTAGTACTGCTCCCAGTGATATACATGATGCGTCAACATGTACATGAAACTCCTTCTTCCAATTCAGGAAGACTAAAATCGGCACAGTGACCATCTTTTCTTTCAATACATCCAAGATTTTCTTACAATCCTCATTCCAGCAAAATGTGACATCCTTTTTCAACAAATTCTCCATAGGCACAGTGATATGGGCATAGACCTCAATAAACTTCCTATAATTCCCAATATTTCCTAAGGTTGCGTGCACCTGTTTCACACTCCTCAGCGCCTCCAAATTAAGTATCACTATGATCTTCACGGCATCTACCATCGGTCCCTATCTACAAACCACATGACCCAATAGAGTCCCAAAAGGAACACAAAATAGACACTTCTTTAGATTGAGCATAATTTGATACCTTTGATAGGTATCTAGCATCAGGTGTAAACTTGCCACATGGTGTTTCACTAGCCCAAACATAGTCAAGTCATCAAAGTACACTTCTAGGAACTTATGAATAAATTCCTTGAACGCAGCAATGTCTATGCGTGAACGAATCGCAGGCGTATTCTTCAATCTGAAAGGCATTACAGTGTACTAAAAACATCCCCACTCAGTCGTGAAGGTCATCTTGCTTCTATCCTCTGGTGAGCTCCAGTATTGTAGCAATAATGCTACAACTCCTAAGGCTTCCTGTCTCTCATTTTATCAACCCGGTTGTTCGTACAAACTTGGAAGCGACGGTGATATATGCACAAGTACTAGCTCTTGTCGCAACTGTCACTTGGTCAGCTGGCACAATTCCGCTAGGGCTCAAGCCAACTTCTATAGGCTCACAGAAGAAGCTTCATCAATGATGGATGAAAGCTAGCTCAAAGGAGACTAAGCTAATTGACAAAAATGAACTACAAGTAAATCAAAGCATGTAACCCTAGGAAACCCTAATTTGACTAGTCTAATCTCTATAAAGCAATGAAGATGAGTAATACTTCTACCAATGTTGTTGTTACCTCTAATGAATGAAAATGCATGGATCTAAACTACTTGCATCATAAAAGACATGTTTTTGTACTTTTTCATTAAGTGGGTGGAATGATTGTGATTTTGTGCTTATTAGGGTTTGATTGTGAAGTTTGAATGAAGAAGGGAGGAAAGCATGGGACTGGTTGGGGAGGCTAGGTGAGGTCCCTATGGACCCTTGGCATTCATCCACAGATGTTTTCCACATTCAGAATCTCAGCAACTGCGTGAATGACATCCTACAGGATGTCTGCAGGGGATCCTACAGGAAACTCAGGGTTTTCTACAGGATGTCTCTGAACTGCTACAGGATGATCTACCGTGAAGGATTTAAGTGATGGGGATAGTGATGGAAGGGTAGGAAAGGATGTGTGAGGTAGGGATCAGGTTGGTGAAGGCTCAGAAGTGGAAGGATGAGTTGGGAAATAGGTGTAGGGAGTGGGTTGAAATGAGGTCAGTGAAGGGTCAAGGAATGATGCTACGTGAGGAATAGGAGATGTTTAGGAAGGGACAAAACGCAGTGTAAGTCAAGGTAGCGTAATTGCATGCAGGATCATAGGGGAGAGGATGGTAATGAAACGAGAGGGAGGAGAGTGTAAATGAAACAAATGATTAAAACTATTTATCCAACATGGAATGCATCAACCTACACTAAGTGTACCGTGATTTTATTAAACAGTGTTCCCAAAACGCAAAGATAAATACGTATGGGGCTGTGATGAAGAGATGTGTGGTGCGTGTAAATGACAAGGAAGCATCTAAATCCAAATCATAACTGTATCAAACAAAACCATGCGTGTTTTTGGTGGTCTGCTATGGACTGCACCCCAATCTTCAAACGAGATGGCAGTGGGCCTTAACAACCGTTTTGTTGGAGCCCCAATGGATGTTATATCTCCTCTGCTACACTAAGCAAGTGTAAGTAATTGTACCATAAGCAAAATCTATCTAACTCATAAGAAGATCAAATTACCAGAATACCATTCGAATTGCATATGTAAATGAAACTTAAAGTGCTGAAAGTGAAATATAAACAACACTACAACAGAGGGGATCTATGGTTCTCAGGTTGGGCCCTAACCTGAGAGCTATAGTCTCCTAATAAAACTCAGGAATCGATCACAAACTGTCCTCTTTATTCATAATTTAAAGTCATGCCAAATTGGCTTACAGCAAAAACAAAACTGGACTGCTTCCAAAATTATATCATAACCCGAGAGATTCAACAACCTATCTAAGGCTAAGGCCTCCATATTTATACCAAAAATGATGGTCCGCCAAGTAGCCTTGATTCTAGGAGCTCGGCTGTCCAACTGAAGGTTAACTGCGGATTTGTGAGGCAGTCAGAACTGTTGTTCTGGTAGAACAGTTTATGACTGTTGTTCCTGTAGGATAGCTAGCTGCTTCTGAAGCTCAGAGGGGAGATTGATTGGAGCTCAGAGTTCTTGGTGTGAATCACGAGGAATGCCCCAAGACCGTGGACATAACTCCACGAAATCAGCAGAGCCACCTCATTGTCTCCTTGTCTCCTCTTTTGTTGTCTTTTGCTCCCCTTTTCAATGCCAAAACCTGGAATCACAATGCATTAGTCACGTGGATAAAGTGTCTAACCTTCCTTCTACAAACAACATGAATAAACTAAGAAATGCATGCATAAGCAAATAAAGAGGAATGGTTTGAGCAAGCAAAGTAGGCCAAAATGAGCCCAAATTGTACCAAAATTGGGGCTCATCACAACCTTTAGTATGGGGTTAGTGATCAAGGTAATAGAGTACCCACGTAGCTTCTTCATAACTTTAAAATTGTCCTTCATCTTCTCAACGAGGTCACACTCGCTCATGTTTCTACCAAACTCCTTGGCCAAATTTAAGCCTGAATGTGGCAATAACGTGATCCGATGGATCAGCATATCGATGATGGGGATCATTGCATTCAGCCACAAGCACCCGTCATGCACCAAGCATAGCAACTACTTAATGATGATTAGGTTTATGTTGGAGCGGTGGTAGTGGGGTGCCCATAACAGGTTCAACAACCCTTACTGGTTCACTCCGCAAATCCACTCCATAGGCTCAAGCGCGGTGACACCAGAATCTTTGTAGAAGACCCTCTTCATGTAGGATCTATAGCAAGGTGGGGGAACCACTCATGGTCTGCCAAATCCCCATCTTCTAGCTTCAAATGTGGGATCTGTGCTCAAAGGTTAGGTTCTTCGGTAATAGGGGTGTGTTGGGGAGGAATTGTCCTGCATCTGGGTCCTTAGGGACCTTCACTTTTCCCTTGTGCAGAGGGATATACTCCGACAACTTAGATATGGGATCCACCCCCTCAATATCTATATCTTCCATGCCTTCCTCATCCTCCAGATCCACCACTTTCCCCTTCTCTTTCGCTCTCAGCTTTTCCTTCCTTTGGGCCTATGTAGCAACATGCTTTCTCGATGACTCGCACATTGGCACCAGATTCTTTAATTATTCTTTATTCAGCTTGGGGACCTCTCTTACCAGTGTAGGCTTCGACCTAGGTGACCTCAGCGTTGTAGGTACTGCATCCAGAATCTCCATGCTCATCACCTCTGGAGCAGCTCCCTCAGAGGTGATAGTAACTCCAGTGCTAGTGGTCTCTCCTGGCCTAGACATCTTACTGAGAATGAAGTGTTGGGTATGCTCGAGTAACTTCTTGAATATATAACTAGCGACCAAATTAGTGTAAACCTGAGGATTCATATACAATTGATAGCTCAACATAGAAATTCTAAGAGAACAAAGTGTTTTTCGCTGGATAGCCACATGTAGTTTATAGGTGAATTCGGATTCAAATCCAACCATTCCCCCCCAAATTATTTCCATAAATGCTGAATTTCTAGTAGTTTTTCCAAGATTTCACTCTTAATTTCAGCCTTAAATGCCTTAAATTCTTCCCCCCTTGTTCCTCTTAACTGTCTCCTGGTAGAAAAATCATGAATAATGACTGTAACGGTTACTTTTTGGTTGCGTTGTGTGGTCTCTCCCCTTATATCACAACTCCCTTCACGCTTCGTCTGGTACTGTGACACCATCCTATTGTGCGCAAACCCCCTATCGCATAGCTCAACAAACCGGGCGGTGTAGTTTATAGTTCGCGCCTCCTTGCAGCTGCCTGGAGCGCTAAGACTATGCTACTATCATGTATTCTTTAGGTCAGATCACTAGTGTATGGCTTCAATGGACTTCCATTTACCTTTCCCGGAAATGGATCTCCATTCAACTTCGTGAGTTGAACTGCTCCACCATCTATAATATCCTTGATAACATATGGCCCCAGCCAACGCATCTGAAATTTTCCCAGAAACTTATCAAACTTAATTTCATAATAAAACTAAATTGTTTACCTTGAAGGTGCGCAGTTTGACGTTCTAATTGTGCCAAGCTTTTTCACGTTCCTTTCAAACCTGCTAATGGAATCCAGCCAAAAACCTATCTTCCTCGAGCTTTGTTAGCTACACGAGCCTCTTATCTAAAGCTCTGTGATCTGCCATTCCTGTGAAATCCTCTATGCATGGACTAGGTACAATGTACTCCATAGGCATTACAGCTTCTACGCCATAGACCAACCTAAAAGGTATCTGACCAGTAAGTTTCTTACAAGTAGTTCTATAAGCCCATAACACTATTGGTACATGCATATCCCAATCATTCCTCTGTGCATTTCAAACCTTTGTCAGTGCATTCTCCAATATCTTATTAAATGCCTCAACCATCCCACTGGCCTGAGGATGATATGGTGTACTCTTCTGATGATAAACCTAGAAATCCTTTGTTAGCGCACTGATTGTTTCATTGAGAAAATGCGTACCGCGATCACTAATCAGAATATTTGGGCAACCAAACTTGGTAAACACATATTCAAACAATAATTTCGTTATTGTTGGCTCTGTAGAATCCTTCACAGGTTGTGCCTCTGCCCACCAGGTCAAATATTCGGTCACAATGATGATATACCGCGTACGTGTCTTCTTGCCTGGAAGCTGAATTGGCCCTACAAAATCAATTGCCCACTTCTCAAATGGTTGCAATGACACTTGCAGATTCAAAGGTAGCTTGTCCCTCCATGATGGCCTACCCATTCTCTTACATGCATCGCATGCCCTATAATATGCTTTGGAATCCTTATGCAACGTCGGCCACCACAACCCAACGCGTAAAATATTTTGCATTGTTGCTTTTCCTGCATAATGCCCTCCCGTAGTTCCTCCATGAGCTTCAAAAAGGATACTATTTCATTCAAAATCAGGCACATAACATCGTAGTATTTCATCCAATCCTATCTTGTACAAATGGCCTACAATAACTGAAAAGTCTGCCACGCGCACTACCAATTCTTTCTTTTGTTGACTCGTGCATCCATCTGGCATCATTCCTGTAGTGAGGAAGTGGATAATGTCCCCAAAGTGATTATCTGCTATGTGCACCATGAAGAGTTTCGCATTGGGTAGCCCTTCCTCGAAATTGGTAGGCTCTTCTCCTGTTTCAATGTGTGACAAATGGTTTAGCCTTACATTCAACCTTCCTAGTTTCACAATTACTTCGAAATCATATTCCTAAAACAACAACAGCCATCTGCATATTCCCCCCCAACACAGTCTTATTAACTAGATATTTCAATGCAGAATGATCTGTGTACATCTTAAAATGTTCGCCTAGCAGGTAATGTCTGAACTTCTGGAGCCCGTACACCATTTCCAAGCCTTCGCGCTCTGTCGTCGAGTAATTATTTTCAACCTTTGACAACTTCCTGCTTGCAAATGTTATAGGGTGATCCAATTATCGTTCACTGGCCTACGTCAGCACTACTCCTAATGCAATACATGAAGCATCCACATGTACATGAAATTCCTTCTTCTAGTCTGAGAAAACTAGGATCGACATGGTGACCATTTTCTCCTTCAATACATCCAAACTCCGTTGACATTCTTTGCTCCAAAAGAATGTAGCGTCCTTTTTTAGTAGCCTTTCCATAGGTGTGGTAATCTAAGAATAACTTTTGATGAACTTTCGGTAATATCCAGTATGTCCCAGTGTTGCGTAGTTGTTTAACACTCCTTGGTGCCTCCAAATTGATTATAATCACGATCTTAGTAGGGTCCACCATTAATCCTTGTCTGCACACCACATGACCCAACAACATTTAGAAAGGGACGCAAAACAAGAATTTCTTCAAGTTTAGTGTGATCTAATACCTTCAGCATGTATCAAACATTAAGCACAAACTATCTACATGGTACTTAACTAGCCCAAACACTGTCCAATCGTCAAAACATACCTCCACAAATTTTTGAATGAACTCTTTGAATGCTGCGATGAATACACACGAGAATATCGTCAACACATTTTTAAGTCCAAAAGGCATTACTGTATACTAAAAGCATCACAACCCGATATCTAGAAAACCCATCAGTGAATGAATAAGCCTCCTGCCCGCCAACATTATCCAATAATTCATCTGTGAACGGAGTTGGAAAAGGGTCATGAACGCAAGCATCATTTAGCTTCCCGAGGTCTACACAAATCCTTATTTCATCCTTCTACTTCTTTGCCTGAATGACCATTGGACTCACCCAATCAAATTCCTCCACTGGTTCAATAATACGCACTACAAGCATCTTGTCCAACTCTAAGCAGACCTTTTCCTTGTACTTGGGATTAAGGCGATATGGCCTCCGCTTAACAGGCTTCACATCTGGTTTCAAAGTTATTTTCAGCACTCCGAAATCACCTATGATGCCTTTCAAGTTCGAAAATTTTGTGGGAAACCAATCCTTATATTCATGGAACAACTCAACAACTTTGTCCATCATAGCATCATCCGATAGTCCCCTATCTTCACAAACTTCGGTCCCGCCTCCATGCCAATGTTTACCTGTCTAGTCTTCAGGGGCGTGGTGATATCCAGATTCTTTATCTATGGCCCCTCAACTTCCGTGTCTAGGATGTTAATGTTCCTTGGATCCTCTTCTTCATCTTCGGCAGTCACATTATAGCATTCCAATGCATGGTGAAAATGTATGCTCCAATCTAGTTGAATCAATTCCAAGGGATCCTACGGAATTCTAAAGATTGTTGCCTTAACTTCTTGTAGTACTTCATAAATATTTTCGAATCCATCTTCAAAGTTTAATGTTCTCACAAACCATTCTCTCAAAATATCCCATTCCGTAGTGTCATGGTAGAGCTCCGTCTCTAAATGCCAGTTCATAGGGATGATATCCAAAGTGTGAAAAAAAATATGCACCCACTCTCGCTGCGGCTCTGTTCGATAAGGCTTACTCCACTTTGCCAATTGATCACGTGGATCATCTCCCCCATCATACTTCTCAGTCAACCATACCTTGGGGTGACCAAATCGCATCCACATCATCCTCCTATAGTCACGCCATTCTTCAAAATTGTGTTTACGTGTACCCCACTGTCGTGCAGGCATAGCGCGGAGTGCCAAATGTAGTGCTTGGAAGCGACACTTCTTAGGCACTTCCCTTTCAAATGCATCCAAAAATTTATCCACATCTGTTAGACCATCATAATAAGGAAAAATTCTTACCTTGGAAAATACACAGTGTAGCGACTTAGTCATCATATTACAGCATAACATAGATACTTTGTGCAACCTATTCTATCAGTGCTCCAATTCTTCATCTGAATCTGATGTACAATAGCATTCGCGGTCCCATGCAATTCATCCATTGGTTTTCAAATTAACCCAATCTTAGTCTCGTGTTATTATCTTATAGATCTAATCCAATTCATCCTCGCTTTCCCCATAGTCACAGACTGGTTCAATATAGTGCAGTCCTTCTGCAGGGTCTAATGGTACTACCACGTGGAGTGTTTTCCTCTCAAATGACATCGTCCACTTCTTCAGATTGATTACCCCATTCACATAGATAGCCCAATCAATTCCAAGGAGTGCAGGGTACGAATTTCTATCATCAACAATCTCTATCACTTCAAAGTTAGCCAACGCGCTCGCGCCTTCTATATCTACAGTTACCCCATGCAATCTCCCCATCGAGATAATCTTTTGTTAGTTTTCCATTCTTAATTGAATCAGAAACCACTACAGCACAAGCCTCCCCATCTTTTCCCAAGTCTATTTAGGCAAAACATTCGTGTTTGACCTGAGATCCAAAATAACTTGGTCCATCTCATATTCTCCTATTTACGTGGTGAGCCTCATCTCGCGTCCTATCCTTATCTTGTGTCTACTGATCTTTCTAACCGTGCAGTGCCCATCATATGCATTATCCTTGCTAGCACACTTATTTATCAACTCTTTTAATCCTTTCATAGCCCTGCTATCACGCAACAATTTCATCCAAGTCTCCAAGAAAGTAGTAAGCATGGAGGGTTCAACTTTTTCAGATATCTTATCCAGACTTCCTGAGGTAGAAGCTTTGAAGAATATTTTCTTTGCTTCCATAAATGTCTCCTTTATGTGCTCCAGATCAAAACCAACTTATTTTTCTGGAGCTTTGTAGACCCATCCACTTTCTTCAATTTGTTTTCCCTTATCGTCACCAATCTTCACACTACTTCGCAGCATGATATTGACATTGGGATCCTCTTTGCGAGGCTCTTCCCTCATCATCTGCAAGTTCTAGGTAGGTTGCTAGGGTTGCGCCTTCTTCTCCTACATCTTGGCTATCAATATAGGGAATTCCTCTATTGCGTGGTTAAAATGAGTACAATACCAGCATGATGGGCATGTTTGGCTCATATATTCTCATGCATAGTGTCCTGGTACTCCGCAATTATAGCAAATAACTTGCCCTTAACCTCTTGCAGGTCCTCCTCCTCCTTGGCCTCATTCACATCCCTGATATTTTTCGCGCGCTCCCCTGGCGCCTTGATCTAAAGGTCGTGTTTCTGTTTGCATCTAATACACAGGTTTTATTTCCATCATCAATTCATAGCTATGGAAGTTACGCTCATCATGGCCTACCGATTTACAGAAGTTGCAGAATAATTGTTGTTGCGTCTGTACAAATTTTTGCAATAAGTGGAAATTGTCTATTACATATTTTCCTACTACTTGGCAGATAGTGCACCACAATGCGGGCCTTGTACTTGGTCCTACTTGGGCTTCCTGCCTTAGAGGCATGGGCCCTCCCCTTGCCATATAGTTCGCGAAAACAGGGCAATGATCCTTATCATGCCCCTAGTTCTTACACGTGAGGCATCAAATTTCTTCGTGCACCTCTAGCCAAGCGGCTTTCTCCTTTTTCAAGCTCTGAAACTCCAAGTAGAGGTTCTGCAACTCTGCATGAATCTGTTGAACTCCCAATGTCGCATCCTAGATACATGTCTCATGTAATCTCATTGCAATCTCCAGTGCTTCCGTCTGCATTCCTATATTTTGTTGTGACAAAGCAATCCTTAAGTGAGGTAGAAGCGCATCTATAAACCAATCATGGTGCTGACTATCTGTGATATTCATATTGGCTTCATGTATTCCACACTTCAGTCTCTGATCAAACTCCTAAGGTGTTTCACCGACCCTCATCGTGATTTCCTTGAATCCCACTACTAATTGCGTTTCATATTTAGGCCTACCGAATTCCTAGTTCAACACAGTCTGAGTATCTGCTAATGATGCCATCAGGTTATCAATGCAGTAGTTAATATACCACGTCAACGTGCCATCTTGTAGAGCAGTAACCAACTGCGCTTTCTTCATGTGATCATCTGTAATATTCTGTGTTGTACACATGGCCTTTGCGACAAACCAAAACTGGTTTGGGTCCTCATTTCCCAAGCCCTTGAAAATGAGCAACTTCATCATATTTTATATATTGAACAGTGGCAGAGGTGGTGTTGGTGTGGATGAAGGTGCATGTTGTGGAGGTGAGGGTGGAGGTGGTGTGGGCGGATGAGGTATTCAAGGAAACCCTTGTCTTATTAACTAGATATTGCTCTGTGATGAAGCCTGTGCTACTCCCTCATCGTCACTCAGAGGAGGATCAATCAGTGGGCTATATTCAGGGCGTGTTCTCCCTCTATCCCTTAAGAAATTTCCACTTCGCATAGCTCCAAAAATCAAGGTAATAGCATAACCCACTTTTCACAAAATAACATTTTAATCCAAGTATTTAAGGATCTTAAATACTTACCTCGCGGTCCCTCGAAGAAGCGTTGCTTTTCTTCATTGTAGATGACCGAGATATCGACCATAAATTTTGTCACAAATCCTCCTATGACTCGATCAAACTAGTGATCGACGACGCGTGTGATTTTCTTTTCAAAAGCTTCCAATATCTGCACTAGCTCTGGGGTCCACACTATTAGACTATCAAGCCTCCACCTTCCTTGGTCATCTGTCAAATTAGTGATCCACTCGTATAGTTCGACCGGGAAGGTGCAGAAGAAGATTTTGTGTATCTCTATGTATAGGTATCTATCCAACCATGGTTCTTTTGTCAGGCACGATTTTTGTTTTCTTGCGCCATGAATTCGTGGATCTTTCTATCCAACCACCCCTCAATTTCTTTCTTTGTTGGATTCCAGTGATGTGACATCACACATCTCTTCATGCAAATCCTGGTCCCAGCAACAGAACCATTTGTTGGCTTAGTGGGCCCTGACCCAAGTTCAGAGTTAGTTTCGCCAAACAAATCCCTACACTACTGGCCCTTTCGGCATCAATCTGTGGAGCGCGGACTGAAGTCTCACCTGAAGCATTACAGGGGGATGCTAGAACCAAGTTTCCACACCTAGAGATGAGCTTGATGTCATTTTATGCCCTAAATCTACCTTCATGCAGATCAATAAGCCTTTAGGGCTTATCAATATAACTCCCCTTAATCAGCTTCTATACCTCTGCGAAGGTTTACAACTATCTTTCGTAGACCCTAATTAGGCAAATCAAATACTTACACTCATCAAAGATGACTTAGAACCCGTTAATTACTCTGATCGGATTAAGTGTTCAATAACTTCAACATACAACAAGATATTCTTCGGGTAAACAGTTAATAGTAATTGCATTCATGTATTAATATAAATCACGTAAAGCACTCATCAAGACATCATTATTTCATATACCCATTATAACATAAGGCGCATTCATATAATAGAATTAAAGAGATAACACAAGTATTTATGCAACAATCTTCTTTATTGATAATCAGTTTAATCTTACAGACTCATTTGCGGACTCATCTGTGGACTCTACTCTAGGCATGTATGCACACAGCTACAGATCCTTTCTTCCACTCTAAGACTTCTTCACTCTTACTCTTACTGACCCATTACATTCATCTTCATTATCCATATTCTTATGCCTTAGACTCTCTAAGACACACCTACTTATACAATCCCATGGTCCACGGACCATGGGTAGATCTTCAGAATCTAACTCAACTTACATAATAGAAGGGTAAAACCCTTTATGAAAGTTTAACTATCTAAGTGCTCTGTGACCACAACTTGCAGAGACTTTACATTTTATACAACAAAACTTGGGCTTTTTCCCCAAAATAAACCCTAGGGGACCCCATCCCAATAGGTCAAAAGAAAGAACAAGTCCATCGTAGAAGCTACCTAAGCTATGTTTCATGATCAAAAGTTTTCAAAAATTAGGCTTCCTCATCAAGTAATGGATGACAAGACTCTCGAAGAAGTATTCACAGGTGTGAAGCCCAACATCCAACATTCAACATCTCAGGATATATGGTTGCCCCATATGATTTCATGTGCCGAAGGAAAAGAGCAACAAGCTAGAAGCCACTAGAAAGAATGGTTGCCCCATATAACTTCATGTGCCGAAGGAAAAGAGAACAAGCTAGAAGCCACTAGAAAGAAAGGTAATTTTGTTGGTTATTGTGAAAATTCTGAAGAGTTTAGAATATACATATCAGGTCAAAGTAAGATCGATTTTAGCAGGGATGTAACTTTTGATGAAGATGTCACTCTTGGAAAAGCAACGGAACTTCCCCTAGCTGAGAAGAAGGATGATGATGACATACTAGAAGGTCGTTTTGTACCTAAATATAAGAAATACATAGTTGATGATCTCATGGAGCCTATGGACCCTTTGGACTGTCCTCTAAGTGATCCCCCTGCCAGAAAGAGACCACCATGGCTTTATGATACTTTACAAGATGTTGAGAGACATGTTCCTGCGAAAAGGACTTTAAAGAGAGTAAGAATCCATGTCGATATCAAGGATACGTTGTAGCTATTAGCACTATGATCCAAGTTGAGCCTTCTACATTTGAACAAGTTGTACAAGATTTGGTTTGGAAGAATGCCATGGCTGAAGAATATGAATCAATTATGAAGAATGATGTATGGAATGTTGTGCCAAGAGCTAAGGGAAAGTCGTTCTTAACTTTAAAATGCCTATATAAGATCAAACATGGAGCTGATGGAATCATTGAAAAGTACAAAGAAATATTTGTGGCCCGAAGTTTTCCCCTGTTGTCCGCTACACTACCATTAGATCGGTTGTTTCTCTTACTGCTAACCAAGGATGGACACTTCACCATATTGATGTAAAGAAAACGTTTCTTCATGGAATGTTACAAGAAGAAGTATATGTTGAGGAGCCTCAAGGATTTGAAGTAAAGGATAGGAATACTCATTTCTACAGGTTTAAGAAAGAATTATATGGTTTGAAGCAAGCTCCCTGAGCCTAGTATGCCCGTATTGGCAATTACCTGGTGAAGCTTGGATTCACAAGGAATAGTGTCGATCTAAACCTCTATTCCAAAGTGGTCCAAGGTATGCCTTTGATTTTGGTTTAATATGTTGATGTTCTATTCTTGATAGGTATCGAGCCCCAAATGATAAAATTTAAGAGGGAAATGGCATCTGAATTCGAAATGAAAGATCTTGGTATGATGCATTAATTTTTGGGACTAGAGGTTTAGCAGAGACCTAGATATTTTCCTTTCTCAAGGAAAGTATGTTGTGAAGCTATTAGAAATATTTGGAATGACTGAATGAAAGTCTCTCGCTACATCAATGGAGATGAACTTCAAGAAGTTATGTGGAGATGTTGTTGGACCTGAATTGGCAGACCCGTATGAGTACTGACATTTTATTGGGGCACTGATGTTCCTTGTGAACACCCATTTGGATATATTCTTTGCAATGAACACTTTCAATCAATTCATGACCAATCCCCTTCATGCATAAGGGATTGATGCCAAACACATTCTGAGTTATTTTCATGGGACAATCAATATTTGTTTGAGATATACTTTTGAAGGTGTGAGACTACATGGATACAATGTTGCTGACCATGCTCAGAAAAGTTATTGACAGGAAGAGCACATTTAGGTGAAACTTTAGCTTGGGATCTACCATGATATCTTGGATGGGAAGGAAGTAGAAGTATATGAATTTGAGTACGGTAGAGGCAAAGTATATTTCTACTAGCATGGCTAGCTGTGCGGCAATTTGGTTAGAGAATCTCTTTGGAGAGCCATTTGAGCAGGTCTTGGATATGACTTTTATATATTGCAAAAACAAGAGTGGGATTTGATTGGAAGAGAATATCATGTTTCATGAAAAGTACAATCATGTTGAGATCAAATATCATTACATACATGACATGGTGCATAGAGGAGCTGTGAGACTCCATCATACTTCTATTGATGATAAGATTGCAGACATACTCAACAACGCTTTGCCAAAAGGGAAGTTCTTGGTCTTTAGAGAGAAGCTTGAACTGATGGATGTGACCCTTCCAAGTAAGGGTTCTGACTAATCGAGGACATTGAACAATGATATTCCCCCTATCTAAGCTCCTATGGTGAGGAATTGAGCCAAAAATCTCATGGGGTTGAGGGAGCTCATGGACAATAGGTGTGTCTATTCCTTACCTCACGATAAGTGTGTATCTCCCTATTTTCATCTCTTGGAATATTTGGTCCTTACCTCATGGTAAGTGTGTATCCCCCCCTACCGAGTATACCCCAGTATGCATCCTACCTACAAGTTGGGCTTGTTGGGATTGTTCCTCCACATCTGGCCAATGGGTTAAGAAGATGACTTAGGCGTGCCTGATCCTTACCTTGAAGAGTAAGTGTGCATCTCCCCCAAGTTCCTTGGGTTGTGTCTAATCCTTACCTTATAGGGTAAGTGTTTATCTCCTCCCATGGTAGTGGATGAAGGTGTTCTACCACTTGAATCTTGAGGGTCCTGATGGGAAGATTAGTAGACGATAGGATAGTTTTGATCCTTACTTCATGGTAAGTTGTATCCTACTTATTATCCTTGGATAGTTGGTTGAGCTAGGATCCCTTATGATGTAGGTTGAGTGTGAACTCCCCTATGACAATTAGTGGATAGTGGGTGGTAGCTTGAACTCACCTTCGATGTTAAATTATTTTGCTTTTAGATTCGACAATGTTCAACATATGAGCAAAGATGAGCAAAGCTGATATTTGATTTGATATTTGAGATGGGACACATGTTTTAGTCAATAATTTTTCCCTAACTGAGAGGGATTGTTAATTTGGCAACTCGAGGAAAAATTCCCTCCTTTGGAAAACCCGCCTCATCAAAAAAGACCCCTCCTATCCCTTGGAAGAATTTAATTTGGTTAAGGAAAAATGTATTTTTAATATGGAAACCCACATTGAACAAAAGTACAGGTCGACCTTAAGGAGAAATTAAGCACCCTTGGAAGCATATAAATACAAGTCAAGTGACCCTCATTTGGACATCATCATCAATCATTTTATTCTTCTCTCTTCTTTGGTTTGGCTCACACAAGTCTAAGATTGGTTTGCGAATTTGGTCTATATGGGTTCGAGATCACATGTGTGAAAAGGAAATTTTTATCTTCGGTCACAGGGTTGGAACAGGAAAATATCAGTTGTAGCCACACATATATAGGGTGATCCTTGTGGCTGGAGAGTTACATCCGCACTGATGGTTACTAGCTCGGTGTGGCTGGGACCT
The DNA here is from genome assembly GCA_000404065.3 of Pinus taeda. Classification (NCBI taxonomy): domain Eukaryota; kingdom Viridiplantae; phylum Streptophyta; class Pinopsida; order Pinales; family Pinaceae; genus Pinus; species Pinus taeda. The sequence goes on from APFE031018562.1 coordinate 55,456, forward strand.
AGGGTATTTTGACATTTGACTACAAAATTTGATCATTGGCCACAGGCTTGGGAACTTTGATTCCGATCAATAGTGTTGTTGAGCTCATCTCTTGGATATTGCTTTGATGTTTTTGCTGGATCATTTTGTGATTAGAGAATCAAAACATTATACTCTCTCTTTGTTGAACATTTTATGACAATCTAATAAGAAGAATAATTTGAAAGGGTTTTCCACCTTCTAGGGTTTTTCCCTACTATTTCAGCAAATCCTTGTCTCTTGTTATTGTTCTTGACTTTTTATTATCTATTACATCTATTGTTCTATCTACAATTGCTATTAATCATTGGAAGATTAAATTGTTTTGAAATATTTCTAATTTAAGATAAGACTTGGGCTAAAGTAATTGTAACAACATAAAACATTGGAAAATTAACACAACTTAGAGGTCAAAGCAAAGGGAAAATTAGGGGATAAAAAATAACCAAAAAAAGAGGCTAAGAGAGAAACTCAAAAAATAACAACCCTTTTCAAGTTCCATGAACCATTCATAGTCTCTATTCAAGGTGGAAGTGAAGGTTGACATCAAGCCATATCAAGGTGAGATTGATGATTTAAAATTAAATCATTAATTCTAGTAGTTTTGAAACTGAGGGTCATGCCCTGACCTGATGGGAAAACCATATGAAAAACTTGAGGATAGAGGGGTATCCTCCAATAAATAAGTGGGAGGATTTAAAAACTCTCATAAAGTCTTAGTTATAACCTATCATGTATGTAGAGTACCAATGGATCTAGTGGAATTACTTCGGGCAGAGACAAGAGCAAAGTGTATAGGAATACACCACAAAATTCAATAAGATGGAAATAATGTTGCGTATCTCTCCCAATAACCTAGACATACTCCTCAATTATATGGGGTGTCTACATAGCCATTCGCAAAATCAAGTGATGATGTTGAAATCCAGAACAATGAATGAGCATTATGTATAGGAGAAATACCTAGAAAACATAGGCCAAACGAAACGGAAATAAAGTGGTTCAATGCAAGAGGAACAGTAAGAAGCTTCCAAAGAAGGAAAGAAGAAATGGAAAGGAGTGAAGGACAAAAAGACAGTTGATCCAGACATATACAGGAACGCAACAAAGTTCATATACAAACATAAACATCGAGATGCAATAGAAATAAAACTTCATTTCATTAATATCAAAGAACTGAAATATGATTATATACAAAATGGAAATAAATTAGCTCGAGCAATGGTAGCTTATATTTGAGAAGATATGTGGTGGCTACATGCCTATGAACTATATTACAATGAGGCTTGGTGGTCTTTTTATCATTGAGAAATAATGAGAAACCGTAAAAATCCAAAAACCTAACCCTAGGAGATGAAGCACCAAAAGCTTGTGGGCTTTGTTGGGGTAAGTTGGAATGTCAACTTCCTGGGGTCGTAACTTTGGCATACGATCTCCATTTGTCTATCATAATACCTTGTTTCGAATATCTCAAAGAGGAGGTGAAAAACAAATTAGTAAACCATTTGGGCACTTTTCTAGTCTCTCCATTTTCCCTAAAAACGTCTTTTAGTCCCTCGAAACAACTCCAGAAGTTTAGGACCCAAAAAATGCCAAAAATAGTAAGTTGTGCTACAATTAATGAAACTAAAAAGAAACAATGGTGAGGGTCCAAGTGGAATAGGTGGTTGGCCACCAATATCACCTAGATCAATAGTGGTCACCCCATGCTTGTGAAAATATCTCAGCAACCACTATGACATCAATGGTCATACAAAGGAGAAGTGTTGGAAACTACATCTAAAACTCAAATCGAAGAACTAGAAGAATGAAAAGAAGAAGAAAAAGCTCATGGCCATTAGGTGGAAAGAAACTCAGATATTGATGAGAATATTGTCTACGCATTACTGAGTGTAAGTGGCCTTCAACAAGAAGAAGAGAGGGATATGACCAAACTCTTCCACACAAAGATATAGGCCGAGAAGATGAAAATTTATGGTTTGTTCAACTTAGGATCATAGGAAAATACAATTGCATCAAATCTGGCCAAAAAATGGGATCAGAGGTTCATAACCATACTAGGCCATATCCATTGGGATGGGTCAAAAAGGAGGTGGAAATAAAGGTAAACAAACAATCTAGAATCAAATTTCCTACCAATGCTAATTTTATTAATGAAGTATAATTGGATGTAGTTCCACTTGATGTATGTGGAGTTATGCTTGGGAGTCAAAGAGATAACTAGTACCACATAATCAAGGTTGGAAAATCCTTCATCATCAACACACATAAGGGCAAGTCAAATATCTCGTTGTTAGATGCCAACAAGGGTAACAAATTGATTAGTTCTAGCAAGAAGTATGCTTTGTTACTTTTTATAGAAAACCAATTTGTAGAAGAGTTGACGAGGGCCAATTCATCCCCAGAGTGGTATACTAAGGAACAAAAATAACAATTGGAAGAGTTGCTACAGAAATATATGGGTATTCTTTAGGATCCTAGATGATTACCACCTAAGACAGAAGGGGAGCATGAGATCTAATGGTTTCTAAATTCTTAATTTCTGAAATTGGGCTATATAGGTAGACCATTACAAAAGAAAACAAGGGGAAAAAGTAGTTGCAACAATTGTTGGAACAAGGTGTCATTTGATCAAGTGCCTCACCATCTAGCTCACCCGTCATAATTTTACCATAGAATGATGGGATTTGGTGGATTTGTATTAATTAAAAGGAATTAAATGAAGTACACTCTAAAAGAGGTACTCCCTACCTAGGATAGATGATTTGTTGGACCAGTTTCAATAATAAAAATATTTACCAACCTGGACTTAAAGTATAGGTAACACCAGGTTCACATTAGAGAAAAATATACTGGGAAGACCTCCTTCAAATCCAAATAAGGTTTGTATGAGCAGATAGTTATGTCATTTAGCCCATGCAATGTACCATTGACATTCATGATATTAATGAATGATATACTATGCCCTATTATAGATTCATTTGTCATTGTTTATTTGGATGATATATTGGTATATTGTGCTACATGGGAGGAGCACATCTCACATTTGATGCAAGTGCTAGATACATTAAAAAAGCATCAACTGCTAGAAAATATGAGGAAGCATGAGTTTTCACACCAATATTTGGTGTATTTAGGATATTTGGTAGGTGGAGGAGAGTTGAAGATATATCTTGCCAAGATGGAGGCCATCATGAAGTGGTCAATGCCTACCAATATTTTTGAGGTCAAGAGTTTCTTTGGGGAAGCAAGTACCTAAGGAAATTCATAGCCTCATTTTTAGTAGTAGCGGCACCAGTAAATGTTTTCAAAGTGAGTGGAAAGAGTTTCCAATGGGAAATTGATCAACATAGGGCATTTGAGGAGTTTAAGAGGAAAAAAAGTTGAGCATCAATTCTTGCATTGCCAAAATTGCATTAGCCCTTTGAAGGGGAGACAGATGCTAGCAGGTATGCCATGGGAGTAGTGTTGATGAAACAATGAAGGTTTGTATGGTTCCATTTTGAAGTATTTCATGGGCTAGGTTTTAACTACCCTAACTACAACAAGGATCTCTATGCTTTGGTGTAAGTTGTTAAAAAATGAAAACATATCTAATGGGAAATGAGATAGTAATCCACACACATCACCAACCACATTTCACATTTAAACTCTATTTGATGAAAACATACCATAATTGGGGAGCTCCCAACATGTAAAATGTAATGATGATCTAGAAAAATACATATCCTTGAGGTCTAAGACCCCAAAATCCCAATTCTTTGACTACATGCCAAAGAATTTTTAGTTCTAGTTTATTAATAAAAAAATTTAGATTTGATTCGAAACAACACTCCTAGGTCTCAAATTTTATGTTCCCACTTTCATAGCATTAATAAAATCATATAATAATTATATAAATCCATTTTTAATCAAATTAACCTTGAAAAATTAGAGAATTCAAATGTTTATATACATTCATGTTGGTTTGAATGGAGATTTGATAAAGGTTACCTTTTGTCATGTGATTTTGATAGTCTATATATTTAAAGAAACAAGAAATCAAAACTAAGAAAGAAGAGATCAAAACTCAAATCCAACATTGAATACTCTTTTATGTTCCACTATTCACGAAAATATTATGATATGAAGCTAGTTCTTATTGCAGAGTATTCTATGTACTTAGGTGATCGCTTTTCAATAAATATAGATTATTTTTTCATTTTCTAATTGATTTACATAATAAAATTCTAATATTATTTTGTTTATTAATTTTAATAAATAATATATATCTATATATATATATATAATATATATATATATATATATATATACTACTTCAAACAAATATTGAATATCACTATAAGTGTGTTGATGGTGTTGGACCCACCAACATTCAGAGGATCACCCCGGTATGAAGTCCCAACTAGACCTCACACTGTTTGGTGTGGGAGTCCCATCCGATATGATGGTCCGGTTTCCATTATCCTAAATATTTGCCTCAGATCTTGCTTGTCATCACAAGAGAGTGGTTTTCTTTATCTTCGAGTAGTGAGGTTTGTGTGCCTGGTGATTGCTAGTGTTACTCGTGTTAATGGTTCTTTCACTGCAGAGAGAGGGTGGGAGTGAGTCCCAAGTTGGATGGGAGGAAGCCCCAACCTATTAGGAACACACAACATAACAGAACGTGCATAGCTTCCGAAAGAGCAATCCGCAAGGATGTGGAAGTCACAACACATAAGGAAGGATAACATGTACAACACACAACGAAGGAGTCCATGCGAGTGTGATGGTTGTTATAGAAAGTTTACATGAAAGGTTTGTTTGATGTCGAACAGGACAGTATTAACAACTCATACAACACATTTTCATTAATATATATGTATTACAACAATTGAATGAGTTAAAGTGTTAAACACAGGAAAGCAACATGCATTACAAGTGTTCAAGATCAGTCTTACAACAGTTACAATACATGTGTGAAAATGTGTTGGCCTGTTAGTAGGCTTCTGAATTAAGTGAAAGTTCCAAGACACATCGTTACACCATACATCACTAACCCCGTGGGCAGGGCGTTGGAGACACTACTTACTCCTCAAAGAAAAGATTACAGACTCTCAAGGCTATGTGGGAGGAGCCGAGGTGAAAAGTCCTAGTGTTACTCGTGTTAATGGTTCTTTCACTGCAGAGAGAGGGTGGGAGTGAGTCCCAAGTTGGATGGGAGGAAGCCCCAACCTATTAGGAACACACAACATAACAGAACGTGCATAGCTTCCGGAAGAGCAATCCGCAAGGATGTGGAAGTCACAACACATAAGGAAGGATAACATGTACAACACACAACGAAGGAGTCCATGCGAGTGTGATGGTTGTTATAGAAAGTTTACATGAAAGGTTTGTTTGATGTCGAACAGGACAGTATTAACAACTCATACAACACATTTTCATTAATATATATGTATTACAACAATTGAATGAGTTAAAGTGTTAAACACAGGAAAGCAACATGCATTACAAGTGTTCAAGATCAGTCTTACAACAGTTACAATACATGTGTGAAAATGTGTTGGCCTGTTAGTAGGCTTCTGAATTAAGTGAAAGTTCCAAGACACATCGTTACACCATACATCACTAACCCCGTGGGCAGGGCGTTGGAGACACTACTTACTCCTCAAAGAAAAGATTACAGACTCTCAAGGCTATGTGGGAGGAGCCGAGGTGAAAAGTCCTTTGCGTGTACAAATGAGGGGGTATTTATAGCCAAGGGTGAAAGGGACCCTTGTGGTTGTTCGACTACCATCATGGTTGTTTGACTTCCATGACCTTTTGACTTTACATGACTCTTCATATGACAAGTGGGTCTCTTGGACTTCCACGTTACATTACATTGATTGACAGTATGGCCCACAGTAGATACGTGGACGACATGACTCATGACGACTCGACATGACAATGGTGGTACATTCATAATGTGGTTGATGTGTATGTTGATCTATAGTGTTGTTGGGTGATGGATGTCATCATGGTGTGTCACAACTTCACCTCCGCATGGCAAAGTGCACGGAGTCTTTGATGGTCATTGGGTTCACTTGATGTTGCCTTTGCACATTTCTCCTTGCTTGCATGTTGGTATGCTTCACAAGTTCGCACATTCATGAAAAGTGCATGCTTGTTTGTCCGTGAACACATCTTGCATGTTCCCTCGTCTGTCCATCTGCGAACAAATATTTTCATGGTTGTCCGTTCACAAGCACATCTCTTTGCATGCATCGTTTGTTAGTCCATTAGTGAACATGTCCTTCTGCATGTATTCCCTTCGTTCATCCCATCTGTCGTCGTGCCATGTTTGTTTGTGTACCTATATCTGCAGTCACTCATGGTGAGACAACATCAAATCCATAAACCTCCTAGTCTACCATGATGCATGATGAATTCAGATGCAAGTGACCAGGAGAGGAGACAAGGTTGCGAGGTGTGAGCAAAGATGGAGGCTCCAAGCATTGTTGGTAAAAATGCGCAGCAGTCACTGGGCAATGGAGATGGGCAATCCAGATCGACAGTGACTGTCCGTGGGGTCTGGCTCAGTTGGAGGGAAAAACTGTGCAGTTTTTTAGAGGAGCAGTCCGGGGTGTTGGAAGGCTTGGCAGAAAAAATATGCACAATTTCTGGAAGGAGCAAGCAGCGGGAGCTAGGAAGCCAAAACTGCACAATTCCTGAAGGGAACTGGCAATTGGCTGCTAGGACACTGGCAACAAAAACTACATAATTCCTGGAGGGAACTAGTAGTCAGTTGCTAGCGGGGAAAATTGCACTGATACTGAGAGGTTGACCCGCTGATCACCCATACGTAGTTTTTGAGCTGATCAGAATATTGGGAAGGATAGGGCTTACTCATGAAAACTACACAGTTTTCTGGGTGAGTAGTCGGTCGACTAACTAGAGGGCTGGCTGGAAAAAATGTGCAATTTTCTGAGGGAGACAGGGACAGGAATTGGGTGTTGTTTAGCCTCTATGCGTAATTTTCTCAATCAATGAAGTGGGCAGGGTCTACAGCCTCTACGCAATTTTTTAGGGGAGTCAGTCCTGGGGTGACTATTGGGTCAAACTCTCTAGTTGACCAGCATGAAGGTTGATTGATTTGCTTGCAGGCAGCACAACTTGAAATGGATTGCTTGGTGCTTCTGTGTTTTTCTAGGTGACATTCAATCGAGTCGATGGCAGGGTGAAGGTCCGATTATATGAGAGGAATCCGGTCATCAGAACTTCAGCAAAACGGCTAAGTGTGTGAACGAGTGAAAGTTGCATATGTGATCTTGCAAACACACTTACATGACTTGACGACGACATGACTCAAGCCATCCAAACACACATGCTCAACATGACTGACCGACGGTGTGAGCAAAAAGCGTGACACTTGTGATTGATCGTTGGATGACCGCAATGATGCTTGCATGACATTGTATGTGACTCCATGTCTGAGCACGACAGATGTTTACATAGCGAACACAACATGTACACACGAAGCGAAGACTTTGTGTATAACTAGAACATGGTCGCAAGCATGACATTGAAATCAACATGCAAAATTTGTTGGTGGAATGATCAAGAAAGATGGGTATGAAGACTCATATGAGCTCCTAGAGTGAACCCGAGTGCGTGTAGTGATCAAGTAAAACTCTCAAAGGAGGCTCCGAAATTGGATGCAGGCCAAAATTTTGGAGGGTGTTACAGCCGCTACAACTAAGTGGAAGAGATCATCACCTTAAAACCTTAAATGGGAAGTACTATAACTCCATATAGTATTTATAAATTCTAATAAAAGTAATATAACTTTTCCCTTCAAATATATTAGAAATGATATTTACTTGAACACCTAGTAAATATAAATAATAACTTAAAAATAAATCTCCATACTAAGCTAGAAACAATCATTTTAAAAATTGGAAAAAATCACAATGTTATATAATATTTTGCAAATGTTTATAAACATGATATAATATAAGGAAAAAAAGCTTTAAAGTTAGTTTTTCTAAAGGAAACCATATAAATAGAGAGGGTTGTAATGTTAAAGAGAAGTTTAGAGGTTGTCTTAGTAATTAAAAAAGATATTAAATTTTGTTCAAAAGGGAATTATGATAAATTAAAAATTAAAATTGTAAAGATCCATTGAAATTATAAAACAATTTTTTCATCAATAGAGAACTTTTTTATTAGACAAATTAAAATGACAAATAAATAACTCAAGTCTAATCAAATTTAGAAGTCATGACTAGAGGAACTTGGGATGCGTCCCATCAAAAGTGTCCTTAGATGAATGGATTGGGATGAGATTGTTTGGAAACCTATGTAGCATAATCGTCTAAAAAAAATCCCTTTTTAAGAATCAACTACGAGTAGAGTGTGGCAAATAAGGAGTTTTTCCACTCCAGTGCATCTAGGTGATAGCAAAATTCCTAATTATCGATGTTCATGGCTAGCAAGGCTTGAGCAACAAAATATTTAGTATGTTAGTATAATTTGATAGCCCTAAAGAATTTGGTGTCTTTGGTGTGACTGAAGCCAAAGTCTAGAATGAAGTTCTCTATCAGATGGGCACATAATTCCATCCTTTGTATGAGCATGTTAAACCTTCACATCTTCTTCCAAAGCCTTAATGGATTTTCGAATAACAGATCGAGTCAAGCTTGCATAAGACAACCACATCCACGACATCCTATTTAGCTCTAGTTATGCATTGCTGTCAGTGAGTAAGGGTCTTCCCCCCACTATGAAATGATTGGAACCATGAGCACAGAGACAAGTATCGAACCCATGTTTGCTAAGTGACTAATAATGAACCAAATAGAAAAGTATAGTTGTCAGGTTTCCAAATGGGGGACTAAAACTAACCAAATGGCATATTTATTTTATAGTTAACCACCTTCCAATTAGACGACCAACTTAAAATCTTGTTTGTTACAAATCTCAAGACGTTGAATCAACATGACCAACCAAAATCAACAAATCTTCATGTTTCCAATTTCACTCATAATCTTTATCAATATCATCTACATAATTTATACAATATTTTGATAAAAATTATTACCTCCATACTATTTATGATTGTAACAAAATTCACACACCAAACACAAAAACTTATATCTTCTTAATTACTTATCTATATATCCATCAAACTATATATATATCCCAGCCACTAAACTGAAACCATGAATTGAAATATACAAACCACATTTACAATCATCATAAGTTGATTTAATTTCCAGCTTACATTTACAATCACCATAGGTTGATTTAATTTCCAACTTTTGAATATCATTGGTAAGAGGACCTCAAATTAAGAGTACCATTACAATCACCATAGGTTGATTTAATTTCCTGATTTAATTTCCAACTTTTGAATATCATTGGTAAGAGGCCCTCAAATTAGGAGTACCATGACCTTTATGGTGTTCCACAAGGTGGATGCGACCTCCACTTATGAAAGCGCTTCACAACTGCTCCAGTTTTGAATATACAAAGGCTGGAATCTGATGGTAAAGTTCCTTTTGATTATACAAATATTAAAATTTGGTAGCTTAAGAAAACAATAGGTTTTAAATGAAATTTGGTAGCTTAAGAAAACAATAGGTTTTATTCATTTAAAATGTTGATAAAGGTTTCTGATGCAGTGAAGTTAGGGTTAGTGTGAAATGGGATACAGAATTTCCACATAGGTTATAAAATTGAGATTGACCTTATGGATAATTCAAACTTAAAAAATTCCGAAAATAGAGCCTTTCCGCTACGAGACAAATTTACTCCCAAATACAGCTCATCAGATATTGAAGTTTCAGAGAAAACAAAGAAATTCTCTTTACTGACTCCCAACAACACCTCATCAGAAATTGAAGTTTGAAAAATAGGAAACAATTTGCCCTCTCTTTACTTCGCTGAAACTACGCCACTCCACACTACTGTGGCCTTTCAAGCAGCGTGTTGTTCAGAAAAGAAGGCAGCGCAGAGTGTGTCTAAAGTTCAGATTCTACAGATTGATTTCAGTTGCAAAACGGCCCCTTCCAACGTCCGACAATTGCAGAGGGAAAAATGATTCAATTTACTTTCACTGCAGAATCCAAATTATTTCTCCCCTTCGTGTTCTTGCTACCAGTATTAGCATTAGCTCAATTGGACATCCTTGATGATTTGCAGGGATCCAGTTGCTCTGGCAAAGTTATTATGCATGGCTTTGCACTGGAAGGGAACCTGAAGGTAGTTCTGAATTCACTGGTTCAGAATGTGAACAAGACAGGGTACAATATTTCATCTCATGGAGAGAATGGAGACAAGGTGTACGGTCTTGCTCAGTGCAGGCTAGACCTCAATGCCTCTGCTTGTGGGAAATGCGCTTCAGCGGCTCAAGAAGATCTTTATAAAAGCTGTCGCGGTTCCAGTTCTGGAAGCGTTCTTCTCAACGGATGCTTTCTGAGATATGCCAATCACAAATTCGTCTCACAATTATCGAATACGCCGCCCGCAGTGCGATGCTTACATATTCCGAACAGAACAGATGAAAATTCGGAGGGTTTGGATTGGTCGATTGCCAATCTTTTGACCACGGTTGTGGATGATGCTGTGTCTAGTAATGACGGTTACAGTACTGGAAATGAGCATGGGTTATATGCTCTGGCTCAATGTTGGAGAGACCTTAGTATGAATCAATGTGGTCAGTGCCTCGACACTGTATACAAGAGTCTCCTCGACTGTCCCCGTGGAGAGGGCTTCACTGAGAACTGCATAATACGTTACGGGGCATACAAGTTTTACGGTGATGGCGTCCCTTTGGCCTCACCCTCAACTGGAAGTGATATTCCTAAACCGCCATCTACTGGTTCTGTGCCTCAATCAAATTAAATTTTCATTAAATTTTTTGGGAATTAGATCATATTTTTCGAGTCTTCTTTCTTTTTCTTTTTCTCTCTCTTTTTTATTTATTCTCTGGAAACACTGTATTATAAAACTTTCACCTACACATTGGTGGTTTCAACACTGTATTGTAAAGCTTTCACCTACACATTTGTGGTTTCATAAATGATACACAGTGTTTTCCAAAAGAAAAATTATTTTTTCCTGAAAAACATTGTGTATTGTAAAGCTTTCACCTTTCACCTGCACATTGGTGGTTTCATAAATTTATACAAAGTGTTTTCCAAAAGAAAATTTGAAAAAATATGATTTCTTTTGTTTTTTGCGAATTTTTCTTGCTAATTCAATTCAATAATGCTGATTGTTATTTGCCGCAGGAAAAGGCCACCCTGGCCTACCGACATTACTTGGATTGACCATGGCTGGTGTTGTTATTCTTCTGCTACTGCTGCTCGGAGTGTTTTTATTTTGTAAAAGAAAAGTCATTCAGCACTTCTACAGGAAACCACTTCCAGGTAGTTCGGCTTTTCTTCAATCTCTCTGGAAATGTGGTTTTTATTTTTTAATGAGAAATTTTCCAGATTGAAGAAAATCTGGGGCTTAAACATCTATAAATCGCAAAACAACAGTGCAAAGATAACGGAAATTTTCAATTTTCAAATATGATATTTAATTAGTGCATTAACCGGGAAGTTTGCTGCAGACATTGTTATACATGATTTCCTGAATCATTAACCTGATTATTTTGCAGGGCATTTTAGACTGTCAAGTGAACTGTCAACAGCTATATCAAAATCGAAATTAAATTACAAATATAGTACTCTACGAAATGCTACTAAAAATTATCACCCAGCAAACAAGATTGGGGAAGGAGGCTTTGGTTCGGTATATAAGGTGATCTCCGAATTCTTTTTATCCTATTTAGAGTTATTAAATAGGAATCTGAGTAAGCTAAGCAATATAAAGGATATGTTGACAGGGGATTCTACCAAACGGCAGTGAAATTGCTGTAAAGCGACTATTTACAAACAAACAGCAAAGTGTGAGCCACTTCTTCAATGAGGTGACTCTGATAAGTAATGTTCAACATAGAAACCTCGTCAAACTACTGGGATGCAGTGTGAATGACACAGACAGACTCTTGGTCTATGAATATCTTCCCAACAAGAGCCTTGATCTATTCGTATTTGGTAATCTTTCTCAACCCTATAAATTGATTTTTGCTACAGTCAATCTTTACCAGTCAGTCTCTGTTGTTTAGTCGGTGAATATAGTTATTTCAGACAGGATTGTCATTTGCAACAGATGAAAACCGGGGCAGGTTGCTGGATTGGCAGAGGAGGTTTGAGATTATATTAGGAATTGCTGCTGGGCTAGCTTATCTTCATGAAGAATCAGACATCCGCATCATCCATCGAGACATAAAAGCTAGCAATATTTTGTTGGATCAATATTTCAAACCCAAAATTGCAGATTTTGGATTGGTTAGATACTTTGCTGAAGATCAAAGTCATCTTAACACCACAATTGTGGGAACGAGGTGAGAATAAAATATTTGGAATAATAATAATAACAACAACACGAAGAAGTTGGGATTGATAATTTTATGTTTTTGATTTTGCAAATTGGAATTGATGATTTTATGTTTTTGATTTTGCAAGTTGGGATTGATAATTTTTTGTTTTTGATTTGGCAGAGGTTATATGGCTCCAGAATATCTTGTGCATGGCCATTTGACAGAAAAAGTCGATGTTTATGCTTTTGGAGTGCTAGTTTTGGAGATTATCAGTGGGAAAAGGAATAAACCCCCTATGTACATCAATGACATGCCATCTCTTTTGACAGTGGTAATGGTCTCATTATAAAATACACAATATTACTCCCTTCTAACTGAAAAAGTTGTGATGATATTCAAATCTGTAATTGATTTATGATGCAGGTTTGGAATAATTATCTGTCTGGCGCAGTTCCAAACATTATTGATCCCAACATCAAAAGAAACTGCAAGGAGGAGGTACTGCATGTTGTTCATGTTGCTCTTCTTTGCACACAGGGGTCTGCAAGACTACGTCCTCCAATGTCTAAAGTCATCATGTTCCTCACAAGCAAAGACATGGATCTTCCAACAACTACTCAACCCCCTTTTGTTGATGTGGACTTTTCAGAATCAAGTATTTACACTAGTGTTACATCAGCTTTTGCATCTACACCAGAAACATGTAATCCAATGTCAAACAATGCTTCATCCTCTGCCACTCCAATGTCACTAAATACTATTTCAACCAGCTCTTTTGGGCCAAGATGACCTTATAAAAAAATGTAAAGAGCTGAGGAAAATACATAATCCAAATCACTATTTTTTTTTTTAAATATTCCTGTAACACAGTAAAAACTCTCTCTTGCATATGGGTGTTAAATCTGATTACAATATTCCAACCATCTTTATCTAACTTTGAATTTATTAGATCTATTTGTAATTCTTATATTACATTTAAGAAAAAAAAAAAAAAAAACTTGTCATTTTCATATATCTAACTGTAACATGTACAAATTGAAAAGATCTATTAAATGTTGATTTGTGTAGCTTGGGAGGTACTCCAAGCCCTAAGGTTTGAGGTTTGGATGGAAAAGCGCCACAAGAGACTTGTGGGTTTGGAACCCAACTATGGGGTTTTGCACCAAATCATGTTTTGGGCATTTCCATATGCACATTTCTACATGTGATGGCATGAGATGATAGAAGGTGGAGAGGAGAATCCAACACTTCAAGAATCGTCAAATTCCGATTTGTAGAAGTGGAGATATGAATTTATAAAGTTATATTATGGGGTTTACACATGTGTGTCAAGGTCAGCTTGGTGTAAACATGACCTATGACAGTTGTAGAAGCCCCTAATCATGAAGTTGGAGGAGCCTTTGTGAATAGTATATAAACAAGGTGAATGTGAGGACTTAGAGCATCCAAAAGTGCAATGCATACCTTGAAAACAGCTCATGGAGGAGAGGGATATCTTTGTTTTGAGGCCACAGCAAGAGAGGTTAGGGTAGCGAGGTTGGAGGTCTGTTTCAAGGGTTGAACAAGGTCCGAAGGTTGTTGTAGGAGGCCGAGTATGCTTGCAGGTAGGCCGAGGCTTTAAGGGTTGAACGCAGGCATGTTTGAAGGCTAACAGATGCCCTGTTACATTGTTTGAAGGGTGTCGTGAACAACAGTAATGTTGTGTGGTAGGCCGCAGGCCATACCACTACAACAAGGCTAATGTGGGTAGTTTTGAGGGTTGTTTTGAGCCCTTACCTTCAACGTGGAGGAGGAGCATCTCTCCTTTCCTGGGCCGAAAATTTTGGAGAGATTTTCAAGGACTGTTGAGAGGAGTTTAGGACTATAGTAGTATGCCAAAGTGCCCTAACGAGAACAATCAAGAACAACAAAGTGACATGCAGATTTGGAGCAGCGTTAAATGTGTGTTGGGTCAAGGAATTGACAAGATTTGGATCAGAGCGTTGGGCAACTTGTGGGGGCCAATTTGGAGGCTTGATTGGGTAATCGTGAGCCTTCATCGATGCAGATCTTGCAGTGTAATATTGGGTGCCATTGATTTGGTGGAGGGCAGTGTGTTGGCTACTCAAAGTAGTCGTAGACAAGCTATCTTGAAGTGACGGAGAGCTAAAGGTTGGGTGCAGATTGGTACCGAAGTGCAATACTTTGATGGACAAAGGTGATTGTTAGCTTGACAGTTTGGAGCTCGGGAATTAGGCCTACCCAGAGAGCAGATTAGATCAACCCGTATACATACTACAGAAGTGACTTGCAACAGTGTTAGTGTTGAGAAATGGCAACAAGAAATTCTTGTTTAAATTTGTCCTTGAATTTAAACTGTGAATTAAAATCAAATTCTATTATTATAGCAACTTGAAAATAGTTAATTAATTTTAATTAACTTAATTAGCTTAGGAATTTCAATTTGGAAGTCTTTTTGAAGTCATGTATATATTCTCCCTAAGTTTTAGGGGTCCAGAATGAGTTAAATTGTGAGTTGTAATTAGATAACTCACTTTACTGAGTTATGTTCAGTTAAATTAGTTCCAAATTGTTTGTGGAACTAATAGAGAGTTAACAGTCAATTGGTGCATCCACAAGTGTCACTCTAGTTTATTGAAGATTTCCTCATCAGAAACTCATGTATGTCGATTATGAGAAAGACCCAGTTGAGACTAGAGTGCAGGGACAATGTATTATTAGTTGTATGATTCACTGAGTTGTATAGCTCATGCATGCAATCAAGAAGTCAACTTAGATTGGATTGTGCAGTTTTGGAAACATTGGATTCCCATTAATATGGGCTATTTAGCCATAGGAATTGTGCAAGGAAATAGGGGCTTGGAGGGCAACAAAAGAGGCTACAGATTGGCTTGAGCTTGCTTGTGCGCTAGGAGATTGATCATATTTGTGCACAGATTGTTTTTGTGAGAACAAACATTGTATTCTCATCTTGGATTTCTGATTTAATGCAATACAAATAGTAAGGGTTTTGAGTAGTGGCTTTCCCCATATACATCTTGTGATATGTGTCATTGATTTATCTTCTTCTTGTTCATATTGTTTTCATCGAACTATTGACTTCTGCTTGTTGAAATTAGAAGTAGATTTTTGTCCTATGCTTTAGTAAATTGCATGAGCTTGTGAATCTACAAGATTTTCTACAGTTAGGTGGTGCCCTCCTGGAGTCTCGATGTGTTGTCCTTTCAAGGACTAAGGGGTAGCTAGTGAGTAGTACGGAAGCGAAGGACCGACAGGACAAGATACAACATAGAGTCTACACAGCGAAGTTTGTCATTGTATCTTGTATATCATAGACTGTTGTATCATTCAAATTTGGTTTAATATAACGAAGATTGGGTTGTACATTATTGTACAATATTTTTTAAAAACTGTGTATACTTGTGTACATGTGATTTACTGTTTTATAGTTTCCGTTGTGCAAAGTAGTTCTAGTTGAGAATCTTGGTTTGGTAGCATCAGTGATTTTAAGATTCTAACCTAGACCCAAGATCATGGAAATTCAACATGGTATCAAAGCATGTATGAGCTACTTTGGAAGTCATTGAATTAGAGTTGTGCACAACGAAGTACAACTTAAGAGGGAGTTGGTCACATTGTAGGTGACAATGTCAAGTTGTAGGCTGATATTTGGTATGAGGACAGGTTGGAAGGGTTGTCCAACTATAGTCCATGGATGGAAAGGATCAAGTTGGTCTTGGAGGTCAACAAGATCAAAGCCATCAAGAAGCCAACTAACCCAAAGGAGCTGGAAGTGTACGAAGATTTGGATACGAGGGCGAGATTGATCATCCTTGATGGTGTGAAGGGTGCCCTAATACCTCATTTGTCCAGGAAGAACATCACACATGAGATGTGGATTGCTATTCAAAATTTGTTCCAGAATAAGAACGAGAATTGGGTATTGGTATTGGAGAATAAGTTGAAGTCCACCAAGATGATAAAGGGTGAAGGCGTGACATCGTATTTGACAAGATTGTCTCAGGTCAAAGATGAGCTTGTTAGCATCAGTATGACTATTTCATATGGAGATATGGTGAGGAATGACTTGAAAGGGTTCATCGAGGAATGGAAGCCTTTCATCAAAGGAATCGTTGCAATACTGGAATAGGTTGTGGGATGACTTCATTGAGGAAGAGTTGTGATACGAGGATCTTCATCCAAATAAGAAAATTTTCGATGATGACGTGGCACTTGTAGTACGAATGAAGGGTAAGCAGAAGAGGGACTTAAGTAAAGTTAAGTGTTTCAACTGTGGCGAGATGGGTCATTTTTCGTCAAGATGTCTGACGAAGAAGAAGAAAGATGACGAGAAGAAGAAAGGAAGCAGGCCGCTGGTGTTTCCACTTATGCCGAGATAGATGATCTCACCAAGAGATTGGAGGAGGACTTTGCTATGATCTCTCATTTCTCTCAAGGTACTATCAATGAGGATGGATGGTACATGGACAGTGGTGTGATGAAATATATGACAAGGTCACTCTCCAACTTCGAGGTCAATGGGACTTGAAGTTGCACATGGTGTTAGGCTACAAGAGTCAGTTGGAGATCTGAGGATCAGGTGTTTTTCCATTAAAGATGGAGACAGGACGAGTGATGCGGGTCCAAGATGTATTTTTTATACCAAGACTTAGAGATAGTGTGATTTATGTCTTGTTGATCGAGAAGAAGGGGTTTGAGGTCTTGTTCCAAGATGGGAAGGCAAGACTCGGGCCTAAAGGCTCTAGCTCTGCTAGTATCGTACTTGGAATTAGAGAGCATGGTCTATATAGGCTGCAGGTGCAAAGAAGTAGGTGCAGGTGTAGGCTTCAAAGGAGCAGGTACATATTCCCAAGAAGAAGGTACACCTTTCTGAGAAGAAGTTCTAGGTTCGAGAGACTCAAAGGGAGTCGAGTTCGAGAGGGAGCTTGCAAGTTCAAAAGGAGACTTTGTAGCCCAAGAAGAGCGCGTAGTCAGTGGAGAGGAAAGGTGCTCCTACAACTGCCAAGAAGGAATCGTGGAGTTATTGGAAAGCGATACAGGAAAAGAGGTAGACGCAAGG
Source organism: Pinus taeda (assembly GCA_000404065.3). Lineage (NCBI taxonomy): Eukaryota > Viridiplantae > Streptophyta > Pinopsida > Pinales > Pinaceae > Pinus > Pinus taeda. The sequence continues at coordinate 72,951 of APFE031018562.1, forward strand.
TGCTTCCAGCAATGACTGTGACACTTCTGAGAGTGGCGTAGTTCAAAAAACAGGGATTGCTACGATTGTGAGTGCCAAGAGTTGGGCAAGTGTTGCGAGTAGTGATGATGATGATGATGAGTTACTTCCTAGTCTTGGAAGTACCTCCCTCGCTAAGAGGGAGTGTTGATTTTTGTAGCTTGGGAGGTACTCCAAGCCCTAGGATTTAGGGTTTGGAGGGAAAAGCGCCACAAGAGTCACTTGTGGGCTTGGAACCCAAGTATGGGGTTTTCCATGAAATCGTGTTTTGGGCATTTCCATGTGTAGGTTTCTACCTATGATGGCATGAGATGATAGAGGGTGGAGAGGAGAATCCAATGCTTCAAGAATCGTCAGATTCCGAGTTATAGAAGTGGAGATATGAATTTTGAAGTTATATTATAGGGTTTACACATGGTTGTCAAGGTCATCTTAGTGTAAACATCCCTTATGACAGTTGTAGAAGCCCCTAATCATGACATTGGAGGAGCCATTATGTATGGTATATATGTAAGGTGAATGTGAGGACTTAGAGCATCCAAAAGTGCAACGCATACCATTAGAACAACTCGTAGAGGAGAGGGATATCTTTGTTTTGAGGCCGCATTAAGAGAGGCTAGGGAAGCGAGATTGGAGGTTTGTTTCAAGGGTTGAACAGGTGACTGAAGGTTGCTGTTGGAGGTCGAGTATGCTTGCAGGTAGGCCAAGGCTTTAAGGGCTGAACACAAGTCTGTTTGAAGGCTAACGAATGGGTTGTTAGATTGTTTGAAGGGTGTCGTGAGAAGCAGTAGTGTTGTGTGGTAGGTCGCAGGACATACCACTACAACAAGGCTAGCACGGGAAGTTTTGAGTGTTGTTTTGAGCCCTTACCTTCAACGTGGAGGAGGATCATCTCTCCTTGCCTAGGACACAGATTTTGGACAACTTTTAAAGGACTTGTAGAATTGAGGCTTCTGTGATCCATAATAGTTATAAGTAGAACTTCAGCATAAATCACATGTAGAAATACCTTTGTCGACACGTTTCGAACCAACTAGTGTGGTTCATCGTTAGGACTAGTTGAAGAGATAGATCCAACTTCACATGTTAAATAGACTGAGCAGAGCCTCCAATGACTATCTTACCTAACGACTAATTTTGACCAAGGGACCCGAGTCAAAAGTCAATTAGATAATTTCAAAGAAGATGGTTAATATATAT